>JAAXCT010001234.1:0-209758 GCA_012490785.1 Eragrostis nindensis
ATTGGTTGTCAGGCATTTGTCGCCTTTGACGGTCACGATTTGGTCTTTTAGAGAACTTGCCGTGATCTATCAAAGAGCAAAATCACGAGGTGGTCTTTTAGAGAACTTGCCGTGATCAAGAAGAAGCAAAATCACGAGGCGGTCTTTATAGAACTTGCCGTGATTCAACAAGAAGCAAAGTCACGAGGTGGTCTTTATAGAACTTGCCGTGATCTACCAAGCAACAAAATCACGAGGTGGTCTTTATAGAACTTGCCGTGATGTACCAAGAAGTTTTACCACGAGGTGTCCTTTAATGGACTTGCCGTGATGTGTCACGAAGCGAATAAACTGTGTTACTGCTTGGCCTGATGTTCCTCCTGTATAGAAGAAAAAGCACTAACGTGCTTACATGCAACAGATAGCAATGCAGTTTTGAAGGCAAAAGCAAGCGGGCAGTTCCAAATATTCATATGGCCGGCAACAATGCAGAAGTTGCCACGTGAAGATTACAAAGGCAATTGGGCCAGCGGTACCTAATCTATTGCTCATCCTGGCCAGCAGTAGAGGTAAAAGGCAAGAAGCACACCTGTTACAAGCAGTTCAGCAGTAGCGGCTGAGAATGGTAGCTCCGCCGTCAACCAATCTGCGCATGTCCCCGGCAGTGGTCTCCTCGTTTCCGTGAAGCATGTTTTATCCGGCAACAGGCCTGTCCCCAGCGCCAATGGCGATTCCAGCAGGCAGTGAGTCGATGGTGACCTTGTTGATTAATGAGCTGATTCCTGCATGCAAGCATGTTGGCAGCCTGTGGCGAGGATCAGCGGCAAGCATGTCGAGCCCTACCACGGCCGTGTGTGAAGACGACCCGGCCATCTCCGTGCACCTCGATCGGTAGCAGCCCAGCAGCTCGACCATGTTTATTGTGACATATAGCAGAAGGCTTTGATGGCCATCGCCATACGCTTCCTCATTATGATCAATATAATCATGGGCTTGACGTTCACTTAGTATAGCCCATCAGCAAATTAAGGTTAAGAAGCTAATGCAAAGTCCTGCACGTACGTAACACAAACAGCATGCGAATGAGAGGAGGCTCTCTCTTTCGATCTCACGTTCTTGCACGGAGGAAAGGCCTGCTCCCGGCCACACATTCCAATGAAAGCACTGCCTACTTGAGCATCCTTGTAGCTCTTCGTATGCTACACGTAATTCAAGTGCTCCCGCATCAGTATACACGGCAAGGCAAGCGCCACGTATATGCCATCACACGACAACAAGCTGACATCCAACTAGAGAAATCTCGATGATCTCACAAGCTCATACAAAGAGAAATCTCAAAGTGTTGCACGAGTACCAATTCTACTACCTTCGTATACCACCTGTTGTTTTGCATCGTCAAGGCTGGCAGACCATATGAAGTCAACTTCTTCTCCCTGACCGACGAGGCTGGGATATTCTATTCTCCGTGTCCGACGAGGCCGGAATTGTCTAGTCTAGATCGATAAGGCTAGGCACCCTATGTTCGTGACCGACGAGGCTGGACCTTTATGAGACTTCATCATGGAACTCCACACGACGAGGCAGAATACCTTTTGCTAGAGGCCGACGAGGCTCTAGGACTTCATATTTTATTAATTTATGTTTATGTATACTTGAAGATGATTCTTATTTTATTCAGAGACGACGACCATCAGCGTAGCTTAATCGGAGGTGTTCTGCAGCCTAAAGCTGGATGTAATTAACCGACGCCCTACGAGGCCACGGGAACCAAGAACTGCACAACAATCTGTACTTCAGATGTACTCCTTAGGCGCATTATGATATAAACCCAAAATGGGAATGTGCACTTTGTAATTCTTTACAGAAATAATAAAGATCAGAGTTCCCTATTTTTTGGTGTTATTTATTTATTTTGTATACTTAGTATACTGGCACGCCCGTATTTTATTTAATTATATGCATTAAGACATACTCCTTTCATCGGGAATGTTTCTTTTTGGCGAAACAATATCGTTTTCAGTTTCATATTTTTTCTCGGAAGCGAAACAGATAGCGGTATGCGGATTAGCGGAAACAAATACGGCGGCGGTATTATAGGAATATCGAAATGGAATTATCATGACAAAAATATGCGGTATCGATCGGGAATCGATATTAATTATCGGCAACACAAATCACAGTCGTGTATTAGCTGTACCACATCATGTATAAAAATATCAATTGTGAATATATTATTGGTACCTGTACTAGCTATAAATGTATCATAAAAGATTCGAGAATTTGAAAAAAGATGTTCAAATTAAAATGAAAAAATATAAGTAGTGACATCATCATTTATGCCTATTTAAAATATAATATACTATTTAGTTGGCTAGACTAACATAAATCGGTAAAATATTTACGGATTTCCTGTCTAAAACGGAAATTATCAGAAACGATCGGTAAAGTCTAAAATTGTTTTCATTTTTGTTTCCACCAAATACTTCCACTTTTGTTTTCATTTTTTCGATATTTTATTTCCAACTACTACGGTGGTCGGGAGAAGCCGAAAACAAGCCTCGGTTATCCGATAAATGCCATTTTCTTTCATCCTAGTCTGCTACTACTTCAGTGCCCCGACTCGTCTCCTCCGGTCCTCCTCCGCTGCTCCCGCGCGCCGCCGTGCCACGCCGCCGCCGCCGCCCCTGCTCCGCTCCCGCTCCCTGCTCCCCGCCGCTGCTGCCCTGCTTCCCGCCGTGCCCTGCTCCCCGCCTCACCGCCGTGACGCCGCCGCCCCACCACGCCGCGAGGAAGACGACGACTGAAGGGGTCGTGGGCTGATTTCAAACGGGCCGTGGGCCGATCTACATCTCGCTAAAATAGGAGGTCCCAGGAGGCTCGGCGTGTTCAAGCTTCAGCGAGAGCCCCCATCGGCCGCCGCCGCCGTCAACGGGAACCGGCCGACAGACGACGATCTCGCCGCCGGTGTGCTCCTGGTAATCTCCATCCTTCCCTCTCCACCCGTCGCTCCGCTTGATTGTTTAGCGTTTCGCCACTAGCCCACAAGGAACTAGGCTCCCCGGCGCCACCTGCACGGCACAACCCGCAAGGGCCACGGCGCCCGCTCCTCCGACGAACTCGCCTGCACACAGCGGCGCCATCGCATCCAGTGCCAATTCGCCGCATCTCAGCGTCCTCACGCCTATCCGATGCGCACGACACACCACGCCCTTGTCCTCTCGAGATCTAAACCTGCGGGGACCGATACCACGCGCATCGGCCGGCCTGCTGTTGCCCAGGCCTCGCCGCTCGCGTGGTAGCTGCTCTTTGAAGTCTGCTTCCGCTAAGCCGTGACCCCGCCCCAGCCGCTCCATAGCTAGCGCTGCAGCCACATCACTCCATCTCGTCCTCCATTTAGCCTTCCAATGCTATACAGAATGTATGATTTATGTCCCCTTATCAACAAGATTGCAATCTGAATGAATAAATCGTCACAATCGATGAATGTATCAATAATGCAGAGCGGCTTTTCTGCCTTACAACTAAATCCGGAGCTAAATTATTACATCGTCGTGGCTGCGGTGTGACTGAGCACTTAGGGCGTGATTGGTTTACTTCGGACCAGAGACATGCTCGTACGTAGGGAGCCAGGCCGACGCTAGCCAACACCACGCGAGCCAGGCTGTGAAGAAACGAGATTCGTTTTCGTTTCTGGCGAGCCAGGCCGAGAGCTGCTCGCTGCATCCGGGCGTGCGAGCTAGACGAACGGCGAAGCAACCAATCAATCAAGAACTGCATGCGCTAAGCCCGGCTAGTGTGCTGCAGGCTTCCAATCACTCGCAGGTTGCATCTGACGAGCCTGGTTGGGTCATATGCACCCAACCAATCGCACCCTTAGATGCACTGTGCACTGCATGAGGCACTGCACTGACAAAGAAGCAAGAGGAGCTATCAAGCCTGTCGAGCCTGTAACTAGCCAAAGCAAGAGTTATCAAGCGACTCAGACCAGATTGAGTGTTTTTGGTCAGTAATTACTTTGTTTTCTCTTTTAGTTGGCGGGATAGTTTCAGTTGTATCTCCGACCCCATTTGAAATTTATACCGTTTGGTTTTAATCCACATTTTTTCCTTGCACCTGATATGTCTGTTTCACAGATAAGTGTTAATTTCCATTGATTTTTTGTGATGACTTCAGTCAGCTGCGAGGTTTATTCAGACTATTATGACTTCAAAATATTGTTTGCAGAACGAGTCCGAAGTGTTAAATTGATTCTACGTTTGCTCAAATCAAATACTATCTTGAGGCTCCAATTTCATTTGATCTGCCAACAAACATATCACGCTCGAATTTCTTTCTCTTGAGATGATTGTATGACTTGAAAGGCAATAAATTAGAGTCTCTGATGCGCTTCTTCCTGTAGTGTTTCCAGCGCTGTAAGCTGCCAAAATTAACCTTGGGCTGTGATCCTGACAGAAGCCATCTTCCATGTGGCCTGTCCATTCTGATGCCCGCAATTTTTTAATTCTTGTTTGTAGAATGCAAATTCACCACTACTGCTACAAAATCCAAACTAATATTTAAGATTTTCACATTTGTTGGACTCCTGTTGTGCAGCAAGGATTATGGATCCAAAAGAGAAGCCAGAGACGAATGGCGGACCACCACCGCCGCGGCTGGACTGCATAAAGTGCTTTGATGCATTGTGGTTCTGCTACTCTCCATTCCACCAGATGCAGAGCTACTACCGGTATGGGGAATTTGACAACTGCTTTGGCAAGTGGGGCGCCCTTGTTGACTGCCTCACTCTCAAGACGAAGCGAGCGGCAGAGGTGGAGGAGATCCTCATCGCACGGGAGAAGGCCAAGCCACACATCTGGACTTTCCGGACAGTCGATGAAGCGTCGGAGCACTGGTGGCGGATGTACAAGCATGTTGTGTTGATGTCACCGCCACTACCAGGTGCTGCACCACCCCCTCCCAAATCTGATGATTTGCGAGCGTGAGGAGATTAGTGTGACTTTGTCAAAACCTGAGCATAAAATTTCATATTCAAGAGATGGAATCATGGAAGTATAAAACACTGATGAAATAATTGCCAGATGTGATTCATATCACTAATGAAAAGGGGGATGCGTGCAATTTTGCAGAGATGTTCGTCATTATGTAGCGCTGCTGTTTTGATGATCTGTAATTGAGAGAAAGACCGAATACAGTCTTCTTTGGTTCTCGTTTTACTAGTGGAAATGAGGCACGATGCTGCTTATGTGCAGCTGCCATATGTCTGAAATTATATTTGACTACTTAAGAATCTGCATATGATGCTACAAGATTCTGTTGATCCTATTGGATGGTATAACATTAATACCTTCTATTCTTCTTTTGTTGAAGCAACAATTCAGTTACAATAGAGATACTCAGTTGATGGAGCTCTGGAGCGAGAGAGTTAAAGCTTTGCTGACTGTAGCCCTTACAAGATTTTCACTCTATCGTTACCTGTGTCATTTTCTTCGTCTCAGTTGATGGAGCTATGGAATGGTTCAGCTTCATACCTGTATGTTGTGCTTCTGAATCTGAATTCCAGTTGTACGGTCTAGTGATGGAGCCTCCGGATTCAGACTGAAGGACGACCGTGTCAGAAAATGGGACCATTGAATTCGCCTAACCTGCAATTCTGTACAGATGCCGTTGCAGCCTCCGAATTCTGAAATCCTCCAGCAACTAGCCCCTTCACCGCCCGTCGTCGCGATCATGTCCGACGGAAGCCACGCCTTCACGGGTCCCTCGGCGATCATTGGGGATCTCTCCCGTGGCTCTGGCTGCAATCCCAGAGCAGGAACCCGCCGCGGACGACACCAAGCCCGTCCTCCGCGACCCTGTTCGTCTCGTACCTGGCTGGCAACATTATCTCTTGTTCGAGCTGGATATAGCTGATCCAGGGGCGTTTTTTAGGGACGTTGTTGCAGATCTCGCGGTCGGACCGTGTGGAGACGGAGCAGGCCGTGCTGCGGCTGCCGCCCTTCCCCTGAGATCGCGCCTCTTCCTGAATCCCCGATGGTACGCAACGCGAACTACTACTTGTGTATATCTATCAGTCCTAAATATGCTAAATTGCTACTAAAAGTGATTCCTCGTTCAGTAGCAATAGCAGCGCCTTTGTTTTGGCTCATTCATCAGTATAATTCTCCCTTTGGGAATTTTTAGCTCTGTACCAAAAATTGGAAAAGAATTGAATAGGCCACTGCATGATCATCATCATAATTGTGTGGGGAAATGATTCCATACATTAACTATTTGGAAGCAGCATCGTTCAGCCTTTTCTGGATGCTTCCCATTTTCGAATGCAGTAGACAGAGAAACTGGCACTGTGAGGTGTGATAACGAGAAAATCAAATTTGCTCAAGATAGTTATGCTCGGTTATGGACTTATGGTAACAGGACGAGTGAAGTTGATGTTGAGGAAGTGAAATTTTTCCTCACTACTGTATGCTTTGTTTGTTGGTTCAAACTATGTAGAAAAAGACTTCCACAAATGTAAGGCTGTAATTGCTTTCAGAGTTTCAGTTGAGCATTGTAGTCATATTATCACAAACGTGTATTTCACTCAGTTTTGACATCATACAAATAGTGCTAAATCATTGCCGAATAGTTGTCTTCGTTGCTAGCTTATCTGATATATCTTCATGATTCAGTTGTGGAAAGGAATTACATTGTTAGCATTAACATCAGTGATACCACAATTTCCAGTGCTGAAATTCGCCATACTCCCACGGGATACATTTAAAATGTTCTGAGGAAATGGTTAAACAACTGATCACCTGGGTAATAGGAAAGTGATGCGATACTGGAGATTTTGTGGATGGTAGAGGCATATCTATCATAAGTGAGAACAAAGATGCCTGATGTTCTTTGCGTTCAAATCTTGGGGACCTACAACGACATGATCTCGTAATATTCTATACTCCTTTGTTGTTCGGTCTTAAATGTGTGGCACCATGTACGGCTACCTCCGGCTTGATTGTGAACTGCTGCGGCATGATGTTGTATTGAAAGAATCCCAACTGATATACAGTTTATTGTTCTGGACTGATTTTACTTGATAGTAATAATGAGATCACAAGTACACCTATGTTTATGCCCTGCAATCAATTGACTTGATGATAGTGATTCGATTAATGATTCAATTGCATGATTCTGTCCATTAATTTAGGATATCGATATTTTGTTTGTCTTGCTTTTCTGATGTGGCCGATTAGATATTTTAGTTATGAGTAAGTGTTACATTTTGCTGTCACGACAGGCGGCTTAAATGCAAACGTGTCTAATATATTTGCTGCCCTAATAATGAATTTTTATTTGGTCTTGCTACCATTTTTGTAAATTTCGGCTTTTGTGTGTCTGTATGCGGAATAACATGCCCTTGGAGCAGTTTTCAGATGCATATCTGCTGGTGTGCTGCTCCTTCTGGTCCCCTTCCACAGTTAAGTCTGTTCTTTTTTTCCTTTTTCCTTACTTCCCTAACTTGCACTGTTGGTGTTCTTCCTGTGTAGGTTCATCGGCTTATTGGAAATTTTGTGCTACTAATTATGGTTAGCAATTAGCACCATCATTTTTTTCAGGATTGAAATGGTTATCTGATAGTAACATAGAAGCAATGGAGTCTGGTGGTCTTTATTCATGATTAATTTCTCATGGCAAATCAAGAGTATTAACACAATTTGCAGCCACTGGGTTTGAGCCGCTAGCTTACTGCAGTGTGCTACTGTAAGCATTACAAGTTGTGCTGTAGTAGCCGCCTGGATGTTTGTTTCTACTGTCACTTTACTGATGCGTTTGTGCTCGGTGTCAAATTCAAAAGAAACGACCGTTCCAGTAGATGGGCCGCAATGTAGAGAAGGCTGGATGCCGCCTTTCGACGAATACAGCCCGAGGACGGTCCAGTATGTTGTGCTGAGGCCCGCCTCATTGCAGGCTCCGATGAAAAGATCATCCATCATCTTTGACTCGCGCATAGGCGAGGAAGAGTGATCCGCGGGACTCGCGCCCATGGCAGCACTTTTGCGCCAGCGCGGCGCCATGCAATGCGCCTCGTGGCGCCATCTGCAGGAGGAGAGTGCCAAGTAGCGGAAGGCGTCGCGTGTCATAGGAGGACGCCACAGGACAGCACCAATAAAACCGGAGCCGTGTGGGCATTGTTCCCTAGCACTGGCATCCAGAGAGGAGGGAGGAGCTCGAGAAGGCCATCTCCAGCGGAGTTTCTCGGCGACGAGAAGGACGCCATGGCTCGACGGGTAAGGCCCTCGTCGCGCCTAGCGTCCCTTGTATCTGAGTCGCAGCAATGTGTTCTTGTTTTGCTCGTGTTGATTGCTACACGTATCTGTACTGCAGGTCCCTATATATGTCTTATTTGTTCATTTCTACTAGTCACTTTGCTTTACTCCAGATGTACCTCACGATGTCCAGCAGTAATCTCCAGTTAGGTCTGCGTGACTTAGATCTATAAAAGTTGGTTCTGCTGCTTCTTAGATCTAATAATAAGTTGGTTCTGCTGTTTCTTAGATCTAATTACTGTTTCTTATAGATCTATTACTGTTTGTGGTTCTTCCGTACTGTGTATACATGGTTTCTCATTACGGGCTGACTCGATCTACCTTATGCATCGTCGTATCATACTAATCGATGCCATTTCCCCGCAGGGAACGCCGGTCGCGGGGATAAGCTGGAAGCTCCTGCTGGAACAACTGTGCATCAATCTCAACATACCGCCGCCGGAGTACAGCTGCTCCGCCACCGCCGACGGTCGGTATGTCGCATCAGTTACCATTCATCAGCACCGCCGCAAGCCAGAGGCTCCCGAAGAGCCGTGCGTGCGACCGAGCCCAAGGATTCGGAAGACGAAGCGAAAAAGGCCTGGGCCGAGACTCTCCGTCGCCTCAAGAAGGTGGCCGACCTGATCGCGATTATGCGTGAGGAGGGCGAAGACCGCGACAACCCGCGCGTCAAGCAGATGCTGGACAGCGTGGAGCAACTGATTTCCAACGTCATGGAGCAGGGTATACTCTCACGTGCTTATCTTCTTCTTTTTATCAAATTTCAAGTGCATGCACGTTTATTAATTAGCCAAGGTTTCGATTTGATTTGTTCGATCGCGTTCTAACTGTTCTCCATCCATTCTCGTCTCATTACGTAGAGGACAACGATGCAAGCTGAATCTTTGAAGGGCCAAGTGGGGGGTTATCTGAGCAAGTCGTCCGGGTTCAAGCATGACTCCAGTCAGTGTTTTGCGTTGTAATGTTCTAGTATCGTCTTTTGGCAGGCCGTGTGAGTGCTAGTAATTTGGTCTTGTAATCTTGATGTGTGTGCGCCACACCGCATGTACGCGTGACGGTGGAAGTACGTTCAGTGTGCACGTAATAATCCTTTAGACGTGTGCTGCTATTATGTATGTTCTATGTGTTGTGTGAAAACTAATGTTCTAGTATCGTCTTTTGGCAGGCCGTGGGGAGTAGTACTATACTCACGTGCCAGCTACGCTTGCTATTGGTGGAATAATGTTCTCGATCGTCCTATTGTTTGAAGCATTTGCAAACTACAAAAATAACGTGTCCCGTTGCTGTCGATCGATCATTAAACACCGTCCAAATGGTTTCATAAAAGGAAATGGAGTAAGAACCTGAGGCTAGTTTCCGACAGATTTCGTGTTCCATTTTGAATCAGACAAACCGCGCGTGCGTTGGTGCTTCCGAAGGTGTTCCCTGCTGGTAGGAGTATAACAAACAGTACAGGTCGGTCCGGTTCTCAAATCAGTGCCTGAACAACGTCATCGATCTTCCTATGCAATGCCTGGGCAACTAAACATCAATGGCAACGTATCCGCCTAACCAAAGCCCAGACACGGTTCAGCATCCGAACGAAAGGCGATGCCCTGTCGCGTACTACTACCGTGGAAGCAGGGGCATCACCGGCGCCAGCAGCGAACCACGGGAGTCGGAGCGCGGCGGCCGCCGTGAGCCTCTCCTTGGGGTTGCACGCGAGAAGCCCCCTGAGGACGTCGAGCCCATCCTGCGACAGCGTCTCGCTCGGAAACAGCTCCCGCAGCCGGCCGCGGGGACACGGCGGTCGCGGTTGCGCCGCGTGCCGTTGCAGCATCTTGCTCGCCACGAGCGGCGGCATGAACGTCTCCCACGTTTCCACGGCCGGCGCGCCGAGCACGTCGAACATCCTGTCGAGCTGGCGGTGCGTGTCGTCGTCGTCCGCCTTGAACAGGGCCTCGCCGGAGAGAAGCTCCGCCATGACGCAGCCGAGCGACCACGCGTCGACGCGCTCGTCGTACTCCGGCATGCCCGTCAGCACCTCTCGGGCGCCATGTACCTGACCGTGCCCACCCGTCCTTCGTACGGCGGCCACCTCTCGGCCGTCGACATGGCCAGGCCGAAGTCGCAGATCTTCACGACGCCGATGCCGACGCCGCCGACGAGCACGTTCCGGGGCTTGATGTCGCAGTGGATTACGCTGCGCCCGTGCATCGCCTCGGCGCCGGTCAGGAGCTGCCGCATGACCCCGCGCACGGCGGCCTCCGGGAACGCGCGGCCCTGCTTCTCCAGCTGGTCGGTCAGGGCGTCGCGCAGGCTCGGCCCCACGTACTCCATGACGAGGGAGTACTCGCCGGTGGTCGGGTCGCGAGCCACGCCGTGGAAGCCGACGAGGTTGGGGTGGCCGCGGCACGCTGCCAGGAAGCACGCTCCCGCACAAGGTTTAAATCTCCCGCTATAGAGCAGGTAAAGCCCGCTATGCTTTTGAGGTAATGTACCGCTATTTGGTTCATGTTACAATCTAACCGCTATCTCCCGCTATAGCCTGATTTAGCTCCGCTATTAGCTGTTTCGAGACATGCCGCTAAACCTCTTAGCCCGCTATTTAAAACATTGCTCCCGCAGCAGGTCCCCGACGTCGGCGGGTTCCTCGCCGTCGTCGGGCGTTCGAGACGTCTTGATGGCCACGGTCCGGCCCGTTGGCGGGTGGCTCGCCTTCACGACGACGCCGTAAGAGCCGCTGCCGATCTGACATATCTGCTCGTAGCAGCGGGTGCTGTCGACGCAGTTCCTCCTCGTCCTGCTGTCTTTTCGTGCCACGGCGAGGCCGTCTATCATGGCGCAGATGTCCGCTACTTGTCCGCCGTTCATCGGTACGCCCCATTCGGAGTACTCGTCGATCTTGTCGCAGACGGCGGCGAGTCGTGTGGCGTCCATGGTTGTTCCCGATACGCCGCCGCACTTGTCGTCGACTGTCGTGTGCTGGGCTGCTGCAGCTGGTCGCTTCGCGACCATGGTGATGGAGGCGATGTTTGGGGCCCGAGGGGATCCGCCCACCCGTGCACGTCACGTAAATAAATCGAGGTGGCCACGTTCCGAGTAGGGTTTCGAGTTCCGACTCCGAGTAGGAAAAGGCGGCCATTGCATTGCAGCTGCAAATTCAGAATGGTTTGCTGAAATTCCACAAAGGACCATGATGGGAAATTCTGTACAGTCAGGCCACTTAATTTACCCAGCAACAGCATTAAGCATCCATAACAGGAGCCTATGACACAACTCCTTGCTGCAAACTAGTACAACAGACTACATGATGAAACATCAAAACCGAACACAAACATCTAATTAATCTGGACCAACGACCAAGACTTTGACCTTAAAACGCCAAGTCAAACATGGTCAAACGGCACTCATCGCCGGCCGGAATCCGACTTGGTGAGGCTCCTCAGCCTTCCTAAGATCCTGACCTTGCCCTCCCACCCCAACCCTTTCTTCCCTTTCTTCGTCGGCGACCCGTCGGAGAGCTCCGCCGCCGAGTCCTCCCACTCGGTTTCGCGCCTCCTCGCCTTCAGCTCGACGGCGAGCTCTGTCACAGCCACCTCTGGCTCGTCTCTGTTCCTCAGCAGCACTTCACCGACCTCGGCCGGCGTCATCTCCGCGCCGCCCCTGATGGAGTCCTCCGCCGCGTCGAGCATCTCGTGGTCGCCGACGCCAACGTACCGCTCCACCAGCTCCCGCATGGCGTGCGCGCCGCATGCGTCAAGGCGGACGTGCACGTCCATCCTCCCCGGGCGAAGCAGGGCCGGGTCGATGCCGTCCACGTGGTTGGTGGTGAACACGATGATGCGCTCCTCGCCGCAGCACGACCACAGGCCGTCGGTGAAGTTGAGGAGCCCGGACAGGGTCACCTTCCCGCGGTGGTTGTCCCCGCCGGCGTCATCGTCCGAGTCGGACGAGTCGTCGTAGGCGGCGGCGGTGGCGTGGAGCTTGCGTCTTTTTTGCAGCCTCTCGGAGGCGAGGCCGCGGTCGCCGGTGAGGTGGAGGGAGCAGTCGATGTCCTCGATGACGATGAGCGAGCGGTTGGTGGTCTGGATGAGGAGTGCGCGGAGGTCGGCGTTGGTGGCGACGCGGGTGAGCTCGAGGTCGAACACGTCGTACCGGAGGTGGTTCGCCATGGCGGCGATGAGCGACGACTTGCCGGAACCCGGCGGGCCGTGCAGGAGGTACCCGCGCTTCCACGGCCGCCCGGTCCGGCGGTAGAACTCCCTCCCGTCGGCGAACGCCGTGAGGTCGGCGAGGAGGCGCGCCTTGAGGCCCGGGTCGAGCGCCAGCGTGTCGAAGGTGGCCGGGTGGCAGAAGGGAACCGACGCCCACGCCGCGGCGCCCCGGGGCGACGCCGCGTTCGTGTGCAGCCGCCGCGCGCGCGACGACCGCTCTAGGTGGTCCGCGGCCGCGGCGAGGTGCGCCAGGTACGCCGGGAGCACCGCCGCGGCGTGCCGCTTCGGGAGGCGCAGCGAGAAGGACCGCCGCTCCTCCAGCGAGTCCTGGAGCGTGTCGGCGTGGTGCGTCCACACAGCGCGGTGGCCGTTGAAGGTGTCTGCCACCGAGTGGTTCGGCGACAGCGACACGTTCGGCGGCGCGGGCGCGGCCGACACGCCACCATGCCCTCCGGACACGGCGGCGGAGCGGGGCAGAGACAGCGTGAGGCGGGGAGGCGGAGGGGAGGAGAGGAGGAGGGATCGGTGGAGGTACAGCTGGACGTGGCGGTACAGCGCGTTGGGCTCGACGGCGGCGGAGCCGAGGAACTCCGGCACGTCGAAGTAGGAGTATGGCGTGAGCGAGTCCTGGAGCGACTGCCACAGGGAGTGGAGCAGGGAGAGGAGCTGCGTGGGCAGGACGTTCTGCAGGATGGTGAGGAGGCCAAGGAGCGACCACATCTGCGACAGGAACTCCATTGAACAGAGCTTGGAGCTCAGGTTCTTGCAGCCTTGCTCTTGCTCTACTTGGGTTCTGGAATGGGTTCTTCACGTACCAGAATAGGCAGTAGCGAGTGTGTGTATTGGCAGGGTACCTTGGGGTGCTTGAAGTTTGGCTGGCTGCTTCGTTTATGGAGGGAACGTCGAGGTGATAGGAGGAGGAAGGAAAAAGGTGTACGGCACATTTTACACTGTTCCTCTACCAGCATGGATGGCATGATGGCATCACTCACAAAAAGGGTGGATAAGATGTGCAATAATATTATACAGTATCATACTGTATCTTGACAGTCGTACAGTATCAATCAGTCCCTCCAAAATGCGAAGCAGATATTGTGCTTTTTATTGTTGTGCTCAAGCATTAGTAAACCTAGTGATTCTGAACATTTTGGGTTCACCCCATGAATCACTACAGCTACAGTCTAGAATTCCTTCCCTGAGTCCCTTCAGAAGAGGAATACTCCTACTTGCATACTACCTCCGTCCCAAAATAGTTGTCGCTGTTGACTTTTGATCATCACGTTTGACCATTCGTCTATTTGAATTTTTTGTACAAATATTAATTATTTTTTATCACATGTTTTAGCATCAGTATTAGTTTAATCATGACATATTTGTTTTAATCTTTACAAAATTTTTTTTAATAAGACAAACGGTCAAACGTGATGATCAAAAGTCAACAGCGACAACTATTATGGGACGGAGGTAGTACATTTTACCCCTTCAAAGTTTTAGACATCGTATCTCCTTACTGTTAAACGAACACTTCACTGCAATGCCTGGACAACCGCACACAGTTCAAAACAAATTAGTGTACAGCTGTTACGTGCAGTAATCTTTGGTTAAATAAGAAACAAAATGAAGGGTATTTTCAGCTCATACTCAGCTGCGACTTGCGCGGCGAGGAAAAGCGGCTGAAAAAAGCTGAAAACGCCGGGAGGAGGGGGTAAGGTGCAGCTTCTCTTTTGCACACGCTCCTTTGTCATCTTTAGGAGCCGGAGGGGTGGCGGCTTCTCGGCGGCCGGAAAAGGACCTGGCGGTCGTGGTGCCCAGGAAAGTGGTGCTATGCTCACGGATAGGGATGACCTGCCGCATCGAACGTTCTCCTGCTTCACTGAGCGCTGACACTTTCACAATCACAAGTGCTGTCTTCAGCATATCTGTCAGTGTACGCTGACTGTGAGGTACACTGGCCTACTGCCTGGGATTTGAACAAGTGAACACAACCTCGTTTTCACACCAACTGACACAGTTCATGTAATGCATTTGCTTGAAGAGAGTTCAAACGTATTATCCCTGAATTGTGTGTACTAGTGCATTACATTCTAACGCTGAGATAACGATCAGCTGCCGAGCTGGTGTGCCCCTGACGTCCCTCTACTCGGCTCCCACTGCACCTGAGAGTATCGCTTTCTTCTACATGTGGATGTCACATGGGGATCAAACTCGCACGAAGAAGCATTGGATTCTTACGTCGAAACAAAAGTTCAATACGGTGGCATCGCCCAATCTTTGTTGCCAAAGCAGGGTGGATTAGTTTTACCAAAGGCTGGGTTAAAGGCCCTAATTGTCCTTTTGTAGCGGACTGACGGAGTGCTGGAGCCGCCTTTTGTCGGGGAAGGAATATATGCCAAAACGAAGGCTCATCATTGCGAGACGGGCTTTTCCGTTGCATGCAAATGCGTGCATACTTCTCTCTTTACCCTTTCGCGACATGGGCCGAAAATTGTATACTCACTAGCTTGGTCAGCTGATAGCTTCACATCGTCCATGTGAAAGAACAGGAGCTTTATGTATGCATATGCTCTCTATCATGTAATCATCCGCTGTGTTCAACACTGTTTATGTCAGGAAAAATAGCATTCAAAATTAGTTTATTTGTAATCAGATTATTATAAGTGAGCATTACCATTGCTCGAAAAAAAAGTGATCATACCCATGAACTGAAAGTCTGAATCGAGTGGCTCACCAGAACCATGTACCGCGGATCAGTCAGTAATCCTTGTTCAGTATGATGAACGATAGGATACAAACCCTAGGATGCTTCCTACACTTTTTTGCTATCTTTCCCTCCAAAACTTATGGTGCTTTTCTCAAAGGAGTTTTCCTTATGTTTGGCATCTACATGAAGAATACTCCATCCGCATGGCTGGGAATCTGATTTTGAGTGTCAAAAAACTATACTTTTCTGAGCGTGCAAACTTTTTATCTTTACCTAGCGAGCTTTTGTATTGCGTCTTTCGTTGAAACTTTTCTTTCCTTTATTTCAACTGCATCATGCATGAAACCTTTGGCCTAGGGATAAATTATTGAATTATTCCTAGGCTAAACCTTTCATGTGGATATTTTACCAGTAGTTAAACAGTGGGTCCCAAGTGCCTAGAGAATATTATTTCTGAAATGGAAAAATTGAAGTAAACATTTTGATGTTCTGACGCTGAAACAGCACCACTAAGCGGTGTCAAACGGTTATCAGGTTTTTTTTTTTGGAGAAGTAAACGGTTATCAGTTTTTGTTTCTTTTTGAGCGCAAAGTAAACCGTTATCAGTTTTTTTTTTTAGCTTTTTTTTTGAGATTATTTTTTTTTTAGCTGGCTCAGTGCTTGCTGCCTCCCATTGCATTCCAGCAGGCCTAGGTTAGTGGGCTTCCGTTTCGGAAAAATGAAGACAACCTAATTGATGAATAAACAAGGCCCAACGATACATATCTACCTCGAAGCCATAGCCCAGCAGACGGTCTGACGCAAGGAACCAAAAAAGAGAATGCAAACTAACCTCTGTGAGACGCAACATTTTTTTCCCACAAAGAATCAGATACCTCACTTACATCTCCGCCAAAAATTAAAAAAGATACCTCACTTACATTTCACAATGTTTCAGAGATGGAGCATATTAAAAGGAAAAAAAAAGAGAAAAGGAAACGAAATCCCTACCCCTATGTTTTAGTCTGGGCGGAGCTGCCTTGCCGCAGGCAACACCCTCATGTCTTCGATTTCGGATGCCTCGGTTGCTGTTTTTTAGATAATGGGAAAAAGGTCCCGGCCTTGACCTCGTAAGAGGCTACAGCCTTCGCATTACATCAAATTGCAGCACTTCCGTCTGCCATCACTCTCACACAAATTTCAAAACGAAAAGGAGACACCAACATAGTTCATGGGAATTATTACAAAGCAATTCTATTGCTAAAACGCCATCCATGGTTGGCAAATAGTTGCATGACCGTCGTCTCCAAAGACCGGCACGCTTCTTTCATGAAGTTGGTGTCGTCCTCACACTTTTGTAGCTGCGCCCACATCCGCAACCAGTATGTTCCTCTGTAGAGTACCTGCATATACGTTTTCATCGATGTTTTGTCAAAAAAAAAAATGTCATTTCTACTAAGCCATAGAGCCCAACACAAAGCGGAAACTCCACAAAGCAGTTGCGACTTTGATTTAACATCAAACTGAAGCAACCAAACATTAAAAAAACGATCAACGCTTAATGGGAGTGATAGGCCAAAAGTAAACTGCACCACCCTCCAAATAAATTTTGCAAAATGACAATCAAAGAAGAGATGTTGAATAGTTTCATCATGTGAACAAAAAGCACATTTTGTACTACCCTTCCAATTACGTCTCACTAAGTTGTCTTTTGTCAAAACTACACCTCTATGCAAGTACCACATAAAAATTTTAATCTTTAGGGGGATCTTAGCTTTCCATATGACTCTATTTTGCCTTACATTGCCGTTGCAAATTAACGCACTATACATTGAATTACCAAGAAGATGCCATTTTGATGTAAACTCCACCTCGGAACATCATCTCTATTATTCAATCTAACATGAGCGACCCTAGCAACCAGATTATGCCATAGTACTAAATTGTTCCCTACCAAACCATGTCGGAAAGAGATATTTAAAGGTATTGAACTAAAAATGGTTGCTACTGAAGCATGTTTTTTCCTGACAATGTTGTACAGTGAAGGATATTGCTGACTTAAGGTATAGTTCCCCAGCCATTTATCCTCCCAAAATCTGATGTTCTCACCGTTGTTTAGATGGAAAACTCCATACCTAAAGAATTTATCCTTAGCCTTCATTAGGCCTGACCAGAAGTGTGAGTCACCAGCTTTCTTTTGTACTTGAGAAATTGTCCTATTTTTTAGATATTTTCTTTTTAGGATTGTTTGCCATATGCCATCCTCATTTATCAACTTAAACAACCATTTACTAAGCAAGCATTGATTTTGTATATCAATATTCAAGATACCTAGACCTCCTTGGTCTTTGGGTTGACAAAGAACACTCCATTTAGCTAATCTATATTTCTTTTTGTGACTATCACTTTGCCAAAAGAACCTGGATCTATAATACTCCAACTTCTCCAAGATGCCCCTAGGGACCTCAAAGAAAGAGAGCATAAACATGGCTAAACTTGTTAAGACCGAATTAATTAACACTAATCGTCCCCCCACCGACAAGTGCTTTCCCTTCCAGCTGCTTAGTTTTTTCTCAAACCGTTGTTCTATAACGTGCCAATCCGTGTTACTCAGTTTCCTAAAGTGCATAGGTATTCCTAAGTACTTGAAAGGATAGTTCCCAGATTGGCATCCAAACAGTTGTGAATACTGTTGTTCATAGTGTTGAGCTTCCCCAAAGCAGAAAATTTCACTCTTATGAAAATTTATTTTAAGGCCAGATAACTGTTCGAAAGCACATAAAAGTAACTTCATATTCCTAGCCTTTTCAATGTCATGGTCCATAAAGAGTATTGTATCATCTGCATATTGTAATATAGACAAACCATCGTCTACCAAATGAGGAATGACTCCCTTTATTTGACCCTCCAATTTTGCTCTATTAATTAGGATGGCCAGCATATCTACCACTATGTTAAAAAGGATTGGAGACAAAGGATCTCCTTGCCTTAACCCCTTTTTGTTTGGAATTGTTGTCCCACAGTGTCATTTATTTTAATCCCTACATGACCCCCTTGTATGAAAGCGTCAATCCATTGGCACCATTTTTGTGAGAAGCCTTTCATTTCAAGGGTTTGTCTGACAAATGACCACTTCACTTTATCGTATGCCTTTTCAAAGTCAATCTTAAATATTACTCCACTTTGTTTCTTCTTGTGAATTTCATGAATTGTCTCATGCAAGACAACAACTCCTTCCATAATATTTCTTCCTGGTAAAAAAGCAGTTTGTGTCGGACTAATGACTTTCTGAGCGACTGATGTTATTCTGTTTGTAGCTACCTTTGTAAATATCTTGAAGCTAACATTCAACAAACATATGGGCCTGTATTGTTGAATTTTAATAGCCTCCTTACATTTTGGTAGTAAAATAATTGTACCAAAGTTAAGACTAAAAAGAGGTAATGTGCCTTCATGAAATTCATGAAACAAGGCCATCAGATCGTCTTTAATTATACCCCAAAAGGCCTGATAGAATTCCACAGGGAAACCATCTGGACCAGGAGCTTTGTTGTGTTCCATTTGAAAAATGGCCTTTTTGACTTCTTCCTCAGTAAAAGTCTCAACTAGAGCCTCATTTTCCATGTCTGATACTTGGGGGATATCATCCTTTCGAGTCTCATCCATTCGGAAGTTATTTTCCTCTGGCGGACCGAAAAGGCCTTTGTAGTGGTAATGTACCTTTTAAGTTCCTCATCGCCACTCAACACCGTATCCCCATCTTGTAACTGATATATCCTAGTTTTTCTGTGTTTTCCATTCGCAATTAGCTGGAAATATTTCGTATTAGAGTCTCCCTCTAATAAGTCTTTTGTTTTGGCTCTTTGATACCATTTAATCTCTTCTTCTCTTAATAGTTGCGCTAGACGATTATGTAAGCATTGCTTTAAATCAACCTCCTGAGGAGATAAGCAGGTATACTCGGCTTTTTTGTCCAACGCATCTACAGTGTCCAGTATATCCTTTTTCTCTTTTTTATATGCCCCACTTACATTTTTGGCCCATCCTCGAAGAAACTGACGAAGCCTTATGATTTTGGCCTGCCACTTCTCCATTGAGTTTGAACCACGATTCTCTCTTGACCATATTTCACTAACCATATCCATGAAGCCTTCCCTGAGTAGCCAGCCCAATTCAAATTTGAACATGGGTTGATTGCTACAGGTAGAAGCCTCACCTGTGTTTAACAATAAAGGTGTATGGTCTGATATCTCACGAGACAGTGCTATCACAGTTGATAGAGGAAATTTTTGTTCCCATTCCGTGGCCATTAAAATTCTGTCTAACTTCTCATACGTGGGGTTAGGTAGCGAATTAGCCCATGTGTATTGTCCTCCAGACATGTCAAGTTCTCTTAAATTTAGCCCATCTATGATGGCATTGAAAAGAAACGGCCATCGATTATCAAAGTTGTCCTTATTTTTTTCTTGAGGACTTCTTAAGATATTAAAATCACCACCCAATAGAATGGGTAAGGTTTCATGGCTACACATGTTAACTAATACTGCTAAGAAGCTCTCTTTCAAATCATTTTGTGCCGGCCCATATACAACCACCAATGCCCATTTGAAACTATCAGATTTGCACAAATGGAATTTAACATAATGGTCTCCTTCATCTATGGCTCCTATATCAAAGACATTTAAATCAATACCCAAGAGTATGCCACCAGAACGTCCTCTCGGTTCTTTGACATGCCATAGAAAATCTCTCCCAGCACATAAATTTTTAAGGAAAGGATTTGTAAAGCTCTTTCTTCCAGTCTCTGAAATTGCAATGAAACTGAGATTATGTTCTTTTGTAAGCTCCGAGATAAATCTGTGTTTTTTCGGGTCTTTGAACCCATCACTATTCCAAAAAACACCTTTCATGATTGTTTATTTGGATTAATGATTCCTCGGCCTTTTGAGTTTTTCTTTGGTTTGGATTTTTTTGGGACAATAAGATCACTTGAATCATTGCCCATATCCATAACCTCCTCCATAATCTCTCCACACAAATGATTCAGAATAAATTTATCAAGTTCTTCCTCATCTGCCATTT
This sequence comes from Eragrostis nindensis, assembly GCA_012490785.1. Lineage (NCBI taxonomy): Eukaryota > Viridiplantae > Streptophyta > Magnoliopsida > Poales > Poaceae > Eragrostis > Eragrostis nindensis. Next base: position 20,244 of record JAAXCT010001234.1, read on the forward strand.
CCTTTTCCTCTCTATCTAGTACCTTCGTTTTTATATCTAAACAATTAACTTCCTGCACCTTGACGATTCTACATTTTTCAAACAAGAAATAGACCCACTAATACTAGAATTATCAGATCCTAATACAATACCAATAGTGCTACAATTAGCGGTAATTAAATCATCTGAAAAATGTAAGAAGGAGTTAGGAAATTTGTTGTCACCTTCGTTCCAAGCCGCCTTCAGCTTTTCAGCTCTCACAAGGCGCTCCTCATCTGCATGTTCTGCTTGCCTCTTGCTCCTGCGTGACTTAGCATAGGCTGGCGAAGCTTCAGGAATAGCCGCCAGTGCCTCCGCAGTTACTTCTTGGCTCTGCACCTCATCGGATCCTTCCATCCTCTCCATTTCCCGCTCGAGTTCCTCGCTGTTCAAAAGCGACTCCTCGCTTGCCTTTGGGCTGGAGATATCAGCATCCATCTTCATTTCAACAGCAGCAAATGTGTTCGTGAGCGTACTATCATCCTGCTCGCGAATCCCTTCAGACACGGCACACTTGAGGTTGTCTCCATTATCCAGCGGAAGTCCATCGGCCTCAGCATCCATGGCCACAAAGCCAACAGGTGCGTCGTCGACCAAAGACTCAACCCCGACATCCACCTCCATCTGGGCCACATCGCCCCCGAGCTGCAGCCCAGGTACAACGAGATGGTACACTGGGCGCTTCCCGATGACAGGCTGCGACTCTACAGGAAATAGTTGATGCTGGGTTCCTGTTCCCTGCTTGCTGCCAGTGCTGCTGTTAATTTTCAGATTGCCGCCACCACTGCTATTTGGTTTGTTCTGTGCTGCATCCTCAGGTTTACCATCTTTTCCTGTGCCCTTGTCCTTTGATTTATCATTTCCATTACCATGGTCCATGTCCATAGGTTCTGGATTCTCGCCATCCCCCTCCTTCTCAACCAAAAATTGTAGTTCATAAAGATAATCACCTATGACTACATCCACAAATTGTGGAATAAGATTCGGGTCTAAGACAAGGACCTGCATGCGACCAACACCATGTCTTCTAGTGAATTTCATATCCACTGCCTTGGTTATGCCCAATATGGAGCCAATTGCCCATATGATTAGGAACTCCATTAATTCTGTTGGTAATCCAGTAAACTGAACCCAAACTCTTGGCATGACCATCTTTACCTTGTCTTCTAGAGTGCATTCTTCAATCTGAAGCCTGGCACCTTGGAATTTAGTTTGCACAACTCCCCATTCAGCCATACGTTTAAGTTCTGCCCTTGATGGAAACAAAGTCTTAAACGTGTTATTGCCCATGTCCTCCACGTTCCATTTCCACTTTCCTGGAATAAGCCTTTCAAGCTCAGAGATCACATGTGGTATGGTAAGGACACGTCAGTGACTCTGATCAGAGCACTCTGTTGGCGGTGCTTATCACTCAAATTTTACCGCCAACACCATTCAATAAAAGCCATCAAACAAGGATAAAACGAACATTCTTTATTGCTAATGGCTCTCCACAAGTTTTGTTGGAGTATTTGAGTGCAGGGAGCAATATGGAGAAAAATCACAGGAAAAGGGGGCCAAAGCCCACCGGCCGGCCCAATCATAGGCCGGCCGGCCTACTCAGGCTCCCGATGGGATCAATCTTCCTTCTAGAGGCCTTTTGCTGCTCTCCCACGTGGAATTCAAGGTCCAACCCAACAAGAGACAACCGACATTCTAGAACATGGGCTTTTGGGCCTAAACTTGAAGGCCACTCCATTTCTGCCGCCCCCATCAAGTAGCCGACCTCCGAACCGTCATCAGGAGCGAATCTGAGACGTCCACGCAAAAGACGGTGGCGAACCGCCATAATCAGTGGCCGGCCGGCCACCCTACTAGGCCGGCCGGCCTACCTTTGCGCCACCGCCACTCCATCTTCGGCTACAAGATGCACACCGACATGAGGACCCTATAAATACCCCAGCTAGCTTCAGAGCAACTCGCACCTGGAGATACACTTGAGTTAGTCATTAGTGAGTAGCGAAGCGCTGCTAGTAGTGAGTGAGTGAGTGAGTGAGAGGCTAGGAGAGTGAGTAGTCCCGGAATGCCGGGACTCCACTTCTTCGGCGCCTCGGGTATGCTCCTCGCCTGGGAGTAGTAGTTCGAGTCTTCCAGGCCGGGTAACATGTAAGGAGATTATCGGTCGGGCAATAAAATATGGTATTCTTCTCTATTTATTTATGGGTTTCAGGTATGCTTTAAATATTTATTTATTTATTGCATAGACTAGCTTATTTGGATGTCCTCGCTAGTTGTGACGATAGGTGTAAACGTGGTGTTTAGACCTAGAGTTATCCCTGATTTGCTCTTAACCCCACGGAGGATGGTAGCCGCGAGTACGTGTGACAGGCGTACCGGTCTCTGTAATCCACCACGTCCGGGTTCATGTCTGTAGGGCTTTCAATAGCAGGCGGATTCCCAAAGTAGTTGAACCTAATTCCCGGGTTGCTGCTTTGGCACGTTTGTGCCCCGAAATAGATAATAGAGAAAGGACCATACCAAGTTGCCCAGCTACATAGCTCCTTGACATTAGATTACCTGGCCAGAAGACCTTTTTATTGTTGCGCTCTTGCTCCCCTGTGCCACCTTGATCGGATAATTTATCTAGGATAGAGTTGTTAGTACACTGTTCGTTCCCTGTGGATTCGATACCCTAGGAATACTCCTTGTGGTGAAAGCTACACCGGTATCCGTACGCTTGCGGATTAATTTCTGTTAGGCCTTAGGACTGCCAACAAGCTTTCTGGCGCCGTTGCCGGGGAACGGTAAGCTGTGCTAAAACTCGAACCTAGAGTCGTCCATTTAAGGTTTTTTATTTTCTTTTCTTTTTGTATTTTGTTTTGTTTTTCTTTTCTTTTGTTATCATCACACCATGGACGCATCGTCGATCTTCGACGCCTCTGCTCCGAAAGGAGCACTATTGGAGCCTCCACCAGCTTCCAAACCAATCACGGCTTCAAGCTATGAGTTTCGACCAGAGCTGATTGCATTAGTAAAAGGATCTGTGTTCCATGGGGAAGATCATGAAAATCCGTACACACACATACGCCACTTCGAAAGACTCTGCTCCACAGTGGTGACATCAGGTGTCCCGCAGGACAGTTTTAATGGATATTATTTCCATTTTCCATCACTGTGAAGCAGAACTCTGGTATGACAGGCATGTGAGTGAAGCAAATGGAGACTGGATTACCCTCAGGAAGCTTTTTTGCCTCAAATATTTCCCTCTTTACAAAGTCATTGCTCTTCGCAAGAAGATCATTGCCTTTGAGCTGGGCAGTAATGAGTCATTAGGAGCTGCCTGGGACCGCTTCCTGACTTACACTCACCAAGGGCCAGATCTGGGAATTCCATCTCCGATCCTCCTTCAACACTTTGCAGCAGGACTTACTCCGAATGGCCGTAACTTCTTGGATACAGCCTCAGGAGGATCCTTCCTGTACATGACAGCTAAAGAAGGGTTCGAAGTTCTTGGAAAGATCCTCAGCAACCTGGACTCCTATGAAGCATGTGCCCCTGAAAAGCCAAAAGAAGAGACACATGCCATAGTTGAGGTACCTTCAGCCAGCCCACCAGAGGAAAAGAAGGAAGAATGTGCAGTGCAACCCCAAACAGAACCTCCTCAACCACAGCCAGCTCCAGCGGCAGCACAAGATTTATTCTATGTCTGCTCGTCGAATCCAACATTATTTCAAGACAGCCAAGTTCTCTCCGAAGGTCAGAAACAAGTTGACTCCACACTCCCTCTCTTGCCATATGAAGAGGAGGTGGACCTGTCCAGGTTTGGAGACACAAGATTCTACCCTGCGAAGAAGAATTGTCATGTCGACAGGGCTAAACTTGATGAGCCAGATTTGGAGGATAAAGCAAAGCAAGAAGAAAGGCTACAACAATTGTCTGCTATCTTCAGCGAGGATTGGCTCCAAGAGACTGAATGCTCAGGCGAAGTGGTCAAGATAGATCCAGAGCCTGATAGCGTTCTAGTCACATGTAAGCAAGTGCAGCAGATTAAGGCCAGCTATGACTTGAAAGCCAAGATAAATATTCTGTCTAGGCAGCAGGCCCAAATGCTGACAGTTGCGCCATTCAGCCTGATGCCATCAAAGAAAAGGCTGATTTTCCAGAACAAATGTTATCAAGCTGAAGGCATTTGGCAAGGATTGGAGGTAGAAGTGAATGGGCAAACCTTGCTCATGAATTTCCACGTTTTCGAGATACCTGACCAAAGCCTCTTCCTAATTGGGACCCCAATTGCACCTCTCACGAGGATGAAAAGTGCACAAGAAGAATTGGATGTGCCAATGGGAAAGAAAAGCTTCACCATCGACTTCAGACGTGCTCTTAACACAAAGGCGGAAGCACAATCTGAAGGGGTGAGTGAATACACGGCCATAGAGGAAGCTGCAGCCGTCGAATTCTTAGAAGCTTCACAGCATGATATCGAGGAAGACGTACAGTACTTCAATGAAGACGAAGATCCTTCCCCATTTGTTCCACTAAACAAGCAAGAAGAGACAGCACCAACACCCGTAGAGCTCAAGCCGCTGCCTCCAGGTCTCAAGTACAGTTTCCTCTTTCAAGATCAAGGGATGCCTGTCATCATCAGTGACAAGCTATCCGAGACGGAAGAGAAGGAACTAGTAGCCGTGCTAGAGAAATATCGATTAGTGATAGGCTACTCACTGGCAGACCTCAAGGGAATCAGCCCAGAATTCTGCACACATCGGATCCCAATGGAGCCTGACCATAAGCCCGTTCGTGAGCACCAACGACGTCTGAACAATGCCAAGAGAGAAGTAGTAAAGAAAGAAATTTTGAAGCTTCTCAAGGCAGGGATTATCTACCCCGTTCAAGACAGTCAATGGGTCAGCCCGGTTCAGGTAGTGCCAAAGAAGGGAGGGATGACCGTTGTGAAGAACGAAAAGAATGAGCTGATCCCTCAGCGTACAGTGACAGGATGGAGGATGTGCATCGATTACAGGAAGCTTAACAAAGCGACCAGGAAAGATCACTACCCACTCCCGTTCATTGACGAGATGCTCGAACGGTTGGCGAAGCACTCATTCTTCTGCTTCCTCGACGGTTATTCAGGGTACCATCAAATACCTATCCACCCTGATGACCAAGATAAGACCACCTTCACATGTCCATATGGCACCTTCGCCTACCGTCGGATGTCGTTCGGATTGTGCAACGCACCAGCCTCATTCCAAAGGTGCATGATGGCCATCTTCTCCGACCTGGTCGAGAAGATAATGGAAGTATTTATGGATGATTTCTCAGTCTATGGGGAAACATTTGGGCGATGCCTCCAGAATTTCGAGAAGGTACTCCAGAAATGCAAAGAGGCGGATTTGGTTTTGAATTGGGAGAAATGTCACTTTATGGTGACAGAGGGAATTGTCTTAGGACATAAGGTCTCCGCCTGTGGGATTGAAGTCGACAAGGCCAAAGTTGAGGTAATTGAGTCACTTCCACCCCCGAGGAACATAAAAGGGATCCGCAGCTTCTTAGGACATGCCGGTTTCTATAGAAGATTCATCAAGGACTTCTCCAAGAAGGCTCGACCTCTCACCAGTCTTTTGGCTAAGGGTGCACCGTTTGTCTTCGACAGCAAGTGCAAGGAGGCCTTCAATGAACTGAAGCAAACTTTGATAACAGCCCCCATTATCCAGCCGCCCGATTGGTCACTCCCATTCGAAATCATGTGTGATGCAAGCGACTATGCAGCAGGGGCAGTGTTGGGGCAAACAAAGGATAAGAAACATCACGCCATAGCCTATGCTAGTTGAAAGGATCAAGGGCACCGAGAGGGGGGGGGGGGGGTGAATCGGTGTGTCAACAATTTCTCCCAAACGTACTTTAGGCGTGAAGCTAGCAAGACTAGATATGCTGATAACAAAAGCAAGCGATGCGCGCACACAATCTAGTCTATGCAACTAGCAACACCCTAACAAGCAATTCTACCAAGTAGTAAAGAGACAACCTATCATGCAATTCTACTAGCACATAAGGTAAATGCGGAAACGTAAATGCTAGTAAGTAAAGGAGATAAGGATAGGAATGCTCATGATTTTTCCCGTGGTCTCGGAAGGATGGCGCCTTCCCCTACTCCACGTTGGGTCACTCCCGCCGGAGTCTCGACCCCGTCCCTCCGCTCGATGGCGATCCCTCCTAGAGCACACTTCACCCTCCGAGTGAAGTCGCGGGCACGTCCCGCCGGGCTCGATCCCGGGTACTCTTCCGGAGGTAAGGCTCCGCACTTGATGCGTGCCAAAGGGCGCTCTACTAGTGATGCTTCTTTCGCACGGGAAGCTCCAAGACCGTGTACAAACTTGTGTTAGCTTCCACAATCTCCTTGGACAGCTCAACACCGACGCCTAACCGGTCTAGGCCTTGCCATAGACCAAGAGTAACAAACCGAAGTGACTCTCTCAAGCTCACACTAGCCTAGAGATCAAGTGGATGCAATTGCTACTCTCTCAAGCACTAGGATCACTCCAAATCCTTCACAAGTGCTTCTCTCTCTTGCTCTTGGCTTCCTCTGAGTTTCCTGCACTCCAACAATGGCCAAGAGACCCCTCAAGGGGCGGGCAACCAACTATATATAGGCTACCAACCCAAAACTAGCCGTTGCCCAAAAGTGCCCTGCGAAACTAGAGACCGTACAATAGGACCGTACTGTCCGGTCTCTTCCAGACCGTACTGTCCGGTCTCTATTTCCAGGCGCATCTCCATCTTCTTCTTCATCTCCAATGAAGACCGTACTGTCCGGTCCCTAGGACCGTACCATCCGGTCGATTGTCCGGTCTTCATTTCTTCCACTTCCAGAAACTTCAACTTCTCTGTCTGGAAATCCTCTGATGACCGTACTGTCCGGTCTCCTTGACCGTACCATACGGTCCCATTGTCCGGTCTTCATTTTCTCAGCATCCCGAGACTTCACTTCTCTGTCTGGATCTTCAATGAAGACCGTACCATACGGTCCCTAGGACCGTACTGTCCGGTCTCTACCGGATAAGCTGAAAACTTGATCCACTCTTGATCCTTGCTTCCAACTTCTTCATTCTTGGTTCCTCTTCTTCTCTTCAGCCACCCTAGCCCTCGAGAGACTCACTATGCATCCATATGATCTCTAACCTAGTGTGCGCTAAGAGAACCAATTCGATCCCTCTTGATAGTCCGGTTTTTTCTATGGACTCAAGCTAACATCTACCAAGCCAACACTTGCTTGGTCTATCATGTCCTTAGCCCTGATCCATCTTCAATCCTGACTCCATCAAGTTCTCGATCCGAATTATCGAGGCAACCAATCACCAAGTCGTCAATAGATAGAGTATGTGAGACGACACTTCATTGACATGACCATTTGAATATCCTACAAGGAAATGTTAGTCACATCAATATGGTCACCCAATCACCAAAACATTCATACCTTTGGGGTTTCCGAACTCCAATGGTCATGAAGCTTACACTAGTAAGACTCTCACTGGGCCACAACTCAACTATGCAACCACTGAGAAAGAACTACTAGCTGTAGTCTATGCCATCGACAAGTTCAGATCGTATTTAGTGGGAGCAAAGGTGATAATATACACAGATCATGCAGCTCTCAAGTACCTTCTGACTAAGAAAGATGCAAAGCCACGCCTTATCCGTTGGATCCTCCTCCTTCAAGAATTTGATCTAGAAATCAAAGACAGGAAAAGAGTAGAGAACACAGTGGCAAACCATCTCTCACGACTGCAGACGGAAGACCCCAACGGGTTGCCCATCAACGACTATCTGAGAGATGACATGTTACTTAAGGTAACAAGCACCGATCCTTGGTATGCGAATATCGTCAACTATATCGTAGCAGGATACATACCACCAGGGGAGGACAAGAAGAAGATCATCAGGGACAGCAAATTTTACCTCTGGGACGATCCATATCTATACAAAGTCTGCACCGATGGTCTACTAAGAAGATGCGTACCCGCCTGCGAAGCGATGCAAATCATCGACAGATGCCATTCATCAGCCTTCGGCGGTCACTACGGAGCATTTCGTACAAGTGCTAAGGTATGGCAAAGTGGCTTCTACTGGCCAACCATGTACGAGGACACGAAGGAGTACGTGAGAAGATGTTCACGCTGTCAGAACTCCCCATTCAGCCATACGTTTAAGTTCTGCCCTTGATGGAAACAAAGTCTTAAATGTGTTATTGCCCATATCCTCCACGTTCCATTTCCACTTTCCTGGAACAAGCCTTTCAAGCTCAGAGATCACATGTGGTATGGTAAGGACACCGTCAGTGACTCTGATCAGAGCACTCTGTTGGCGGTGCTTATCACTCAAATTTACCGCCAACACCATTCAATAAAAGCCATCAAACAAGGATAAAACAAACATTCTTTATTGCTAATGGCTCTCCACAAGTTTTGTTGGAGTATTTGAGTGCAGGGAGCAATATGGAGAAAAATCACGGAAAACGGGGCCAAAGCCCACCGGCCGGCCGGCCTACTCAGGCTCCCGATGGGATCAATCTTCCTTCTAGAGGCCTTTTGCTGCTCTCCCACGTGGAATTCAAGGTCCAACCCAACAAGAGACAACCGACATTCTAGAACATGGGCTTTTGGGCCTAAACTTGAAGGCCACTCCATTTCTGCCGCCCCCATCAAGTAGCCGACCTCCAAACCGTCTTCAGGAGCGAATCTGAGACGTCCACGCAAAAGACGGTGGTGAACCGCCATAATCAGGGGCCAGCCGGCCACCCTACTAGGCCAGCCGGCCTACCTTTGCGCCACCGCCACTCCATCTTCGGCTACAAGATGCACACCGACATGAGGACCCTATAAATACCCCCGGCTAGCTTCAGAGCAACTCGCACCTGGAGATACACTTGAGTTAGTCATTAGTGAGTAGCGAAGCGCTGCTGGTAGTGAGTGAGTGAGTGAGTGAGAGGCTAGGAGAGTGAGTAGTCCCGGAATGCCGGGACTCCACTTCTTCGGCGCCTCGGGTATGCTCCTCGCCTGGGAGTAGTAGTTCGAGTCTTCCAGGCCGGGTAACATGTAAGGAGATTATCGGTCGGGCAATAAAGTATGGTATTCTTCTCTATTTATTTATGGGTTTCAGGTATGCTTTAAATATTTATTTATTTCTTGCATAGACTAGCTTATTTGGATGTCCTCGCTAGTTGTGACGATAGGTGTAAACGTGGTGTTTAGACCTAGAGTTATCCCTGATTTGCTCTTAACCCCACGGAGGATGGTAGCCGCGAGTACGTGTGACAGGCGTACCGGTCTCTGTAATCCACCACGTCCGGGTTCATGTCTGTAGGGCTTTCAATAGCAGGCGGATTCCCAAAGTAGTTGAACCTAATTCCAGGGTTGCTGCTTTGGCACGTTTGTGCCCGAAATAGATAATAGAGAAAGGACCATACCAAGTTGCCCAGCTACATAGCTCCTTGACATTAGATTACCTGGCCAAAAGATCTTTTTATTTATTGTTGCGCTCTTGCTCCCCTGTGCCACCTTGATCGGATAATTTATCTAGGATAGAGTTGTTAGTACACTGTTCGTTCCCTGTGGATTCGATACCCTAGGAATACTCCTTGTGGTGAAAGCTACACCGGTATCCGTACGCTTGCGGATTAATTTCTGTTAGGCCGTTAGTGACTCTGATCAGAGCACTCCTGGAATCATTTCTCACTTGTGGAGTTATGGATTCTGGTATTTGAAAGAAACCAAGCCCCTCCACGGCATAACCACGAAGGACAGCAGTAGGTTTTTCACCACGATATTTCGGGCAACGATGAGTGAAATGCTCCATGCAATCACATATTTCACAATACATTTCATCTTTGCAATCTTCTTTAGCATGTCCCTTTCTCAGACATCGATAACAGTACGGCGAGGATTTGCCACTGTTATCTTTCGAAGCCCCTTGGGCTGATGATTCAGGAATTTCAGTAGATGGGGTTGCCTTAGACATCTTGTTGATCGGCACAAGTGTGCATGTGTTGTCGCCCTCCTTGGCAGTCTCACCCTTAGGTGCAGCTTCATCTTTGTTAGCATGCAGTGGCGTACCTTGTAGAGATGCCAAAACCTGTTGAAGCAACGCGGCTGCATGTGCAGGCAGCGTGATGGTCTGCAGCCCCTGATCCTGTGCATCGGCTGCTCCGTCTTGCTGGTTCTCCTGAGCATTGTTGCCTTGATGGCCTCCGTCGGCCGGACCCTGTTGTCCTCTGCCACGGCGACCACCAAATGCACCCCTGCGGCCGCCGGCGAAGTTGCCTCCACCGCGGTGACCGCGGTTGTTGTGGTAGCGCCCACCACCTCGACCAGTATAACCTCGGCCGCCACCATAGCCTGGGTGGAAACCTTGGTTGGTCGCATGGAACGCGCTGCGTCCCATCATGGCGCCTTGACCAGCTCCTTGCCCATTGCCGCGGTTCGCAGCGCCTCCTCGCTGCTGGTTCCCGTTCGCCCCCGATGCACCTCCTTTCGCGTTGCCGTTCTCCATTGCCCTCTTCGCAACCTCGACGTACGAAGCGGCGGCAGAGAGACGTGATCTGGAATGTGGTGCTCTAGGGTTTTTGCCTCCCGTACCCGTTCTAGCGAATAACGCCACCAGTCCCGGTGTTGGGCGGTACGGCACATTTGGGCTCAGAACTAACGCTTGACGGCCCATTCGCTTGGGTGAATTAGTCGAGTCGGATGGGCCTATTTTCACCCCCGAAGCCCGACATGTTTCAAAATTTGAATCCCTGTCTGATCCTGTTTTGTCGGATCGTATTGAAGTCATTGTTGTCAACGCCGGCGATCGCCGGCGTTGATCGGAAGACTGCCCTGATGACTGAGATGAAAGAGAAGAAACAGAGAGACGAGAAGCTGAAGAAAGACATACCGTCGCTGAAGCCAGAGCGTCCCCGAATGTCCTCTTCGGAGAATTCCTTGGTTGCGGCAATGGTCCGTGCCATGGTTTGATCTTCGACTTTGTCACTTTCGACCTGTTCTTAACCATGGCATCCAGAATCTTTATGGCCAAAGAAACCTCCTCCGCTACCAATTTCTTGCTCACTGGAGAAGATGTAATCTCATCCTCAGCCTTGGCAAGATCGTGCATTGAGAAACCCAATGACGTTGCCTGTCGAATGAACTCTGGCGTCGACAAAGAATCCGTCTCCTCATCCTCATCACTCTCCGAATCACTCTCCAGCGCCCAGAATCTAGACCCCATGCGATCCTCAACACAATGGATGTGTGGTCTGGTTGCTACGGCGACTGACGTTGCCAGCACACCAGCCCTCGCCAATTGCTCCTGTGCCAGAATCCGGGCCTCCTCTTCTCTTTCCGTCTTGTCCTCCTCCGGTGCCGGCTCTAGATGAGCCAACGGAGCCAGCGTGAGGCGGCGCACCCGAAGTCGCCCCCTCATTACCTTCGCCTCGGTTGCTGTTGCTGCTTGACTCATACAGCTTGATCAATTATATCACACCCAACAATGCGATCAAATATATTTATAGTTGGGAACAAAGTCATTGCCTACAGTCTTAGAAAGCTATTCAAACGTACTCAAATATATTTACAGTTTTAAGAAATTATCCACAATATCATTCCCAACAAAGTAATTGCCTATAGTCTTAGAAATAGCTATTCAAATGTACTAAAACTATTGGCCACTTCAAAAGAGAAATTGTCGGTCGGGAAATATTTCCATTCTTATAGGTCAACACATTCTTGAAAGAAAAATGGACTTGGCTCACAATCCAGACTGTCCCAGAATCCATAATCCACAAATAGGTGCTTTTCCTAGATTGTGTGCATGTCTCAAGCACAAATCATTCCAGAATCTTAGAGCATCTCCAGCAGATCGCCTAAAGTGAAGACCAAAACTTAAAAACTTACAAAATAGCCAAAAAACTGCTCCAGCAGAGTACCTAAACGCATACCAAAACCTAAAATTTTTTGGTTTTCACCAAAATTTCTCTCTCCGGAACTCATATTTAGGTTTCCACATCCTCAAAACCAAAAACGAGTGGACGCACGCGGGAACACCAACCGCTTCACACCTGACATTTCCCAGCCCAATTCGCCTGCCCGTCGCCGCTAATCCAGCCGCAGGCACCGCCGAATCTCAACCCGCCGCCGCAAATCCAGCCACCGGCGCCGGCATGGACGGCCTCGCCACCTTCCTGCACCTCATCCGCCCTTTGCCGCCCCTCCTGACCAGCCTCAAGGCGTCGCCATAGGGCCCAACCTCAAGCCGTCGCGCCACCACCAAATCTCGCCGCGCCGCCACCAAAATCGCGCCGCGCCGTCGGCTGGAGCTCACCCTCCTCTGGTTCCTGCCCTGCCTGTTCCTGTCGAAGGCGTCGCGGAAGCCATTGCCGCGCGGTCCAGCAGCGGCACCGCCCCGACGACACACAAGGCCTCGACGCCGGCGAGCTTGAGGGGCGGCGGAGGGCGAGCTTGAGGGGACGGAGCCCAAGCACACGAAGGCCATGGTGGACTGGAGGAGTTAGCGGCAGGTGGACGACGACTGGATGCGTACGTGTGGATAAGGCATGGCCTGGCAGTTTTGTGAAAGAGCCCCCGAAAAAGATTGTAATTATTCATATTTTTCTGTGTCTTGGTATTTTTATGAAATCTTCCTCGAAGAGAAGAGTATTTCCGAGAGGCTTTATAGGTATCCAAGTTTAGGTACTCTGCTGGAGAGGAGAACAAAAGTTTTCTAAAAATCTTCTCTCTCCTCTACCTAAAACTTGTTTTAGGTCTTCGATTTTAGGTGCACTGCTGGAGATGCTCTTAAGTAGACAAATAACATCTGCTTTTATAATGTAGCTTTCACAGAATCCGCAATTCAGATTGTGCGCAATCGAGGAGAGGCCTAAGAGCGTACATGATTTTACCAGATGTTCTCCAAGCGACCAAGCCCATCTCACCATGTCATCATTATTCTTGGAAAATAATTAAAACACCTGGTAATTTGGCTGCGCGGTGACACTGAAATTTGGGGGACCGCAACGAATTTTAGGAAACTGTAACCCCAAATCTTTGAATTTACTCGCAAAAGAAAATCTTTGAAGTTGAAATTTTTATCTGAGAGGAGCAGAATGTGTGGCATACTTGCCAGGCACGACTTCCTGAACTTTGGGGCAGGGCGCACCGGATAGCACCAAGAAACGAACAAAGCAATCGTGTCTCATTTCGAGCAGAATCATCAGTACCGGCACGACACAGAGAACAGATGGATGCTGTAAAATCGTAGCCGTACTATTGATTCATCACATTCACATCGCGCACCGCGGATTTAAAAGCGGACACGATCGAGAACTTGCACTTACAGAGAAGAAGAAACACAACCATGCATCAAGAGCACGAGCATCACTGCTATAATCCGTCAGCGCTAGCTACATCGATTGACCCGGCCCGGGAGGAGCAGATCACTTGCGCGCGGACCGCGGCATGTACAGCTCCATCATACACCACGGAAGTATTGCTTGCGGCGCCATGGATGATGGATCACCTGGCGGCGAGCGGGAACCACTTCTCCCGGAAGTTGGACTGGTAGGAGACCATGACGAGGAGCAGCATGAGCAGGAGGCCGACGCCCCACGGCGAGCCGCCGGCGCGGTGGATGGAGTCGCGCTCGGGCATCGGCAGCGCCAGCAGCTCGTCGACGCGGCGCCGCTGCCCCTCGCCCGCGGCCGACAGCAGCCGCACCGCCAGCAGCAGCGCGAGCGGGGACGCCAGGAGCAGGACGCGCGCCTGGTTCGCGAACGACTCCGCGGCCGACTCGTAGCTCGTGTACCACGAGAAGCCCAGGAACACGAACAGTACCAGCACGAAGAAGCACAGGTGCACCGGCACCTCCGGCCCCGACGACGCCATCGATCGACCTCTGGCTTCTCTCAACTCAACTAGCGTTTCTATTAATTCGGATGGATTTCCCGGCGATTTAACTTGCAGGTGGTTTTGATTCGATGGTGGCCGTCGGACTCAGGTCAGCTCATTTATAGACGCGCTCCGCGGCACGTTGCTTCGCGCCGTCTCAGCCAATGGGCCCGTGCCACGAGTGGCCGACCACACATGGCGAGCTCCAGCGGGGGCAACTGGGCAGCCGACACGTGAGCACGGCACGCGAGACGGGCGGCGAGCAGCGGCATGCATGCACGCGCGGGCGCACGTGGGGCCGGCCGGCTCCGCGGGAGGAGGAGGACGGCGGCGGCTTTGCTTAGCCCGAGCCCGTCGCGTGAGCGCCGATGCTAAGCAAAGCTCGGCGGGCCCCGCAAGTCAGTGGAAGAACGAATCCGGGGAGGCGTGCGCTGCCGCCGTTGCCGCGCTGGACGGTGCGTGCCTTGGCCAGGCAACCGGATCTGTACTTTTCTTTGGGCCGGTGTTCCCTGCAGCTCAAGCATGATCTGCAGCGCCTGCGTGGTTTAGAGATAAAAAAGGGTGTAATTATGCAGTAACAATGTCTTTTAGCAGTTTGTTCTGGAGTGCTACATTGTGCCATGGCAGAAGATAACAGTGGCGACACGAGCATGTCTCTCTCGTCGACATGGAGACCAGTGTCGTGCTGCTGAGTGCTCTGGGTGGTCACGTGACATGCCATCTTGTCTTGGCTTATCCGCAGATCTGATCCAGTCAGCGTCCTCTTTAATAGACTTTGCAGTGTGGGGAAAAAGGTGGGGGGAAAGGAAAAAGGAACATGAAGAAAAAGCTAGGCCCATATATATAGCTTTAGAACATTGGGCCTGTAGGACATTCATTCTCATTTCTCAACGAAGAGATTGAGCCACGCAATTTTTTCGGCCTGGTAGGACATTTTTCTAGTGGGCCAATCCTATTGCATCTATAGGCCCAACAGATCGGAAGCTTTGCAAACTTTAATCACTCGTCTTTTCTCTTCCCTCTTTGTAGGAACATCACTCGTCTTTTCTGAGTTTTCTCTGTCCTCGAGAATTCAGTTGCAGACAGCTAGCTATTCTTCTTTCTTCTAAAAAAAAACTAGCAATTCTTCTGTATCCGTTTTCATCAGCTACATGCATCGGTGTAGCAAAAAAAAAAGATTCATATATTTGATGCTGATATTTTCTCTTAAGAGCTTGTGGCGTCATGTTGCCTTTTTAATTTGCCAGGACGTCCTGCTCTGCGATGCAGTAAGAAAATTCAACAGGACATGCAGTAGCATGCCACTATGCCGGCTCTGTACATGGAAATTGAGTGTAACGACAGAATGAGAATGGTGGCAGGCTGGGCTCACGCAAACGATGTGCATGGACAGGTGCTTGTACAAGCAGCGTCGTCAATGCTCTCTCAGACTGCCGGGGCAGTACTGCGTAGTACAGCTTCCCGATGCAGCTAAAAGGTGACGTCTATTTTGGCCGGATGAAAGAAAATCCAACATGTTGCATCCTGTTCTGGAAATTCAAATGCTGATCTTGTTCATCGTTTGTAAACACTGAACAATTATGCGTGAATCTTGAATTCAGGTCTGCTCTCTTTCGTTATGAGCTACAACTGTATCATGCTACTTGCTATTTTGGGTGCTAATTAAACACTTGCTCTTTGAGATTTAATCCATGTATACTTGGTTACCCTGCTGAACAGAATCTTGACAATAGCTCAACGACTGACGGAACGGGAGAGTGAAGAAAACTATCTCGAGAGAGAAAACGAAGCACCAGTCCATACCACGCCAGAAGGTCTAAGACGAAGAAAAAGAAGAAATGCTATGGGAATAAAATTAAGAAGAACGAAGTGGCACCAGCAAGTATGTTTCACGCTCAATCTGTGGCAAGTTCTTCTTCCATGACCACCCACTTTTCACAAAGAAATTGAAAGCGACGAGTTCGACTAACTGATGAAAAAAATTCTTCTCTCACCGAGGATCACTACCTAAACGAATTCAGGAACTAAATGGAAAAAAATGCTTGGTTGCAGGAACGGAGGAAGCCGCTGATGATCGATTACGATTAACCGCACACCGATTTTGTTTCTCAAGAATTACAAGGTGAGATCCAAACTCACATCATCTCTGTTCTCTGCAGCGACGTCTCCGCGGCGGCGTTCATGCTGCGACGACGACGCGGACGACGAGGACGTTGACGACGGCGACAATCGCGCGCCGCCTCGTCCTTCCGCCGCGGTCCCTCTTCGCGCTCCGGCCATTGCCTCCTCGTCTCGCCCGCCCAGAGACAGCGATGTCGCCAGTTCCCGGCGAGCCAGCGGCGCGGCCACGTTGACGGCCGGGACCCGCCAGAGCGCGGAAGCCGGCACCGGGCTGCCGTTGATCGGCTGCGACAGGGAGCCGGCTCCGCCGTAGTATCTGGGCACCACCGGCGGGGAGGCCTGCGGGAGGTGGCTTGACCACGAGGGGCAGTGCGCCGGCGGCCCTGGAGGTGGAGGCGGCTCGTAGCGCGCCATGCCGAAGCGGTTGTGGTGGTAGCTGCCGAAGGCCGGGTACGCGTGGGCGGCGCCGGGGTAGTGGGCGTGCATGGCCATGGCGCTCTGGTACTGCGCGCGCTTCGCGTGCTGCCGCTCCCGCTTGTGCGCGTTCTGGTGCCCGCCCAGCGCCTGCGACGTCGGGAAGTTCCGGCAGCAGTAGTGGCACTCGAACTTGCGCCCTCCCCCGCCGCCGCCGGCGTCCCCCGCGCCCGACCCCGCCGCCTGGCCAGCGGCGGTGCTGCTGGCCCCGGTGGCATCGCTGGTGGCGGTGGAGGACGTGGCGGCGTCGGGCGGGACGTCGAAGCCGAACAGCCGGATGGACGTGGGGCTGGAGCCGGACGCGGTCGACGGCGGCCTGGGTCGCACGAAGGGGAGCTGCGAGAACGACTCGATGGCCGTGTCCGGGAGGTTGCCGCCGCCGTGCTGCGCGTCCTGCTCGCTCATTGCCGTCCAAGAGCGTGAGATGCGCGCGCTTAGGGTATGGGGAGAAGAGGGGGAGGGCGCGGGGGCTATACAGCCTACGGCCGCAGGAGTTTTTCTCTCCTGCCCCTGCTGCTTGCTGCTGCGTTTATGGCGGCCGTATGTTGGCATGGAGCTGCGACGAAGTATTGGGTCTTCCCTCCTAAAAAGGGCTAAATTCGGTGGCCAGCGACGGGACCAGTTTTGGGTATGGTTCACAGGGGAAGTGTTCAATACTTTGCCTGTTCAGATTTGTTGACTCGTCTGCTAAGCTAGCTCCTTGATCAGATTGTAGGTGGCATGAATTTAACATGTTAGAATACTTATTATTATGTTTTTTTTCATTTGCATGTGCACATTGTTTGACAAATATATACGTGTCCCATTTATTTCATACATGTCGATATACCGCTCTAGCTAGCTCTGACAAACATTGTAGACCTCCATTGTTGTTCGTAGCGACAAAAATTGTAATTAAAATTTAACACAGTTTTCTTATGGGAGATGAACACAGTTTGTTGTCCAAGACAACAATTGAAGTACAGATGGGATATTTGTCCATTTTAGTACATTGTAGCCCTCCATTAATTGTTGTACATTGTAGCCCTCCATTAATTGTTATTCGTATCGGAACATCCCACCACTGTTTTGACACCTCTTTGCCGCTGCACCAACATTTTTTCCTGGATTACTCCATAGTATTAGCTCAGAATTGTCAGATTTTCCTCACCCATACTAGCTCAGACACTTTCATTTCACCATTACTTCCTCAGCTCGCCATGTGCGATGATGATATACCTGATGTGTAGCTTATGACACCATCAACACTGACGGAACCGCTGCCACTACAACCCAACCAATCGCATACCACCCCCCACCCTAGCTAGGAGTACCAATCTACGTCACCATCTCTCAAGGAAACAAAACGCATTGCTAGCTTGAGGGTGAATCTTGAAGAACCTCGGAGGGTGAGAAATCAGAAAATGTGACTGCTTTTCTGAACAACTAACTTTAGGTGACAGCGATCTATGAAACATGCTCTTTTTCCCCCATCTTTTTTCACAAAAGCATAAAGCGGCAAGTGTCTTTTTTTGCCGTACACTGAAATACCATTGAGAAAACCACAACTCAGCTTTTTGGCTGACCGGACTTTCCTCTGTCGAAAGCCGACTTGATCGAGCTGCGAACTCCTGTTAGGGGTTAGGGCACAATACTACGTACCCAAACCTGAAGACCGTATTCATCGATGTATTCAAAACACTTGGTGCACGCAACTGTCAGTTGTTAAATGTCTCAGTATGAACTGTTGCATCGTACAGCAGGGTGAAGCACGTCCAATTAAGTACGCTCCATCCCCACAAGCGAGAGAGATTAATTTATACGGACGGCGGGCGAACGAAAAACACACTTTCCCATTTAAACAGAGACATGCACTTAAATTCCATTCCATTTTTGTTCTAGCCCAAGAGGTGCCCTTGCTAGCTAGATCTCCGGATCGACTCGATCCTGAGACTAGATCCTGCCATTTTTCATATACGGCCCTAACACAAATTATGTGTACCTTGCCGCTGCCACCATCCCTGTGTGGGGGTGATTCCAGAAGAGGCATGGTTCGCACGTAGGACTCGATCCAGTCCCGCGCGCCCGCGGCCGGCCGGCCGCTCTCCTCATTGGCCATCGACCCTTGGCAGGCGTCTGACGCCGACGTGCGCCCTGTCCAAAGCGGGTGCACGCCACAGTCAGGCGTCCAAGTCGCGTCGCTGTCGCGGAGGCCGACTCGCGCGAGCCTTCGCCGTCGCCCAGGATACCACGATCCCGCACGACGCCGACGGCACGACGCTTCGGTCGCGCGCGGCCAACGTTACCGCCTGTCAAAACTCGGAACCCGCTGAGAATTACCAGCTGGGCTACCGATCGAGCCGACGAGCCAAGGAAAGAAGTGGTTCCCCGGACCGGGTATCCAACAAGCAGCTATCACCGCGCGCGTCTTTCCGACTTCAGCTGTGAGAGCAACGTGTGCCTGATGACTGATGTGCAGCGAGCAAAGCGGCAGCTTATTTGGTACACATCCATTTCAGTGCTCGCTCGCTGGTGCCCCCGGGTTCCGAAGTCATCCGGCGGCCGGGCAGAGCTACCAGCGAGCAAGTGATGATGTTGAGAGGTCGTGTTTATTATACTAACAAACCAACTTCTCCGACTTAGATATGTACTTCTATAAGTACTACTACTGACTTGAAAACTTTGCGGCAGGGGAATAGCAAAAGCAGCTTAATTTTCTTTTCCTCTGCACAAAGCCTGTGCTGTGCTTGTACGAACTAATAAGTTTCTCTGTCGAAAAAAGCACCAGCAAGCAATCCAGATCCATGGACTTCTCGTGCAGCCACATTTAGTTATGATTGAAACCGCATGTACTTTTATGTTTCTTTAGGCACAGACTGACGTGGCACTGACCTCAAGCACTGTGTTACGAATATCAGCTGGATCTAAAAGGTTTAGTGCCCTATATTATGTCGTTCTGTTGTACTACTACTACTATTACTCCAGATTCGGTGACACGGTCTGTCGTGATCTTTTCCAACCAAATCAGCACAAATTTAAATGCACTTGCATGTCCAAATGTCAAGACTCAAGATCGATCACGGCATAAAGCAAGCGTGAGTTCTGATTTGTCAGTCCTAGTTTAACTGCAACTGGATCCATCTCATGAGTCCGTCAATCATGAACGCACGCAGGGCGCAGTATCATGCACGCTTAGTTTATTCGTTTTTATGCCCAAAAAAAAAAGTTCCTTTCGTGTTTCGTACTCTGCACCGCCGAGTTCATTAATCTGATAAATTCGGGTCGTCCTAGCAAGCAAATTTACGAACATCCGTCCACTGCTGCTGTCCGAGGAGCCAGCGACGCCCGTGGAGGACGATGGACCGATCAGATCAGGGAGGGTACGCGACGTACCACGTACCAGTACAATTAACTAAGGTAGGTGATTTCGTTTAAGGATTCACATGAGCGTCGCTGCCGCCATAACTGTCCTTCTCCTTTGTAGATGCATGGTCCCGTCGCGCGCCCTGCGTCCGTCAGCGACACCGGCACGGCGCATCATCGCACACAAAGTACCTGAACGGGGGAGTTCTGCCACAATTGGCATGAAATGTTTCAGGGATCCAGTGATGGATCGTGCTCCTCCTACAACGCAGCATGTGCTCCGCCTTTACTTCCTCTAATTTCCATGAAAATGTATGTTCTCTCTTTTTCAGTCAGTCTCGGTGGCAATGAATCGATCGGGCTGTGTGCTGAACCTGTCTCTTCTCTAACGAAACATATGATGGACTTCTCGATCTACTTTTCCTCTCAAACAACAGTATTCGATCTCGGCTTTCTTCACCTAACTGCAAACCAGATTCCTAATTCGACAGGATCGGGTAACTGTTTCCCTCCCTGAATTAGAAGCGGCAACGTTGCCAAGAAAGTCGATGGGGCTCAATAATTTCTCACCCACATCTCTTGCCGGGAAACTTTCGAGAGCGACCCCGACTGATCGGTACGCGCGGAGAAGGTTGACAGGCGCAACTGTGAGGGCACACTCCCTATCGTTTACCTGCAGATGGCTACGCGACCGGGCACCGGCGCAACCGCGTACCTCACCATTTGTAGCCAGCCAGCCCGACCAGGTGATCGGATCACGCCCCTGCCTTTAAAGCGATGGCTCCCCGGCCCCTGTCCACGAGCTCACTCACCACGGCACGGCAGCGCAGCCCCACCTCGGCGCAGGTCGCGCGCGGCGCGAGCAGTGTCTGGCTGCCTGCATCCCTCTTGCTTCGTGCTCTGCCTTGCCTGCCGGCCGAGGTGCGCATCACGACGTGAACTGCTCTCAAGTCTCGACGCGGGCAGGCTGGTGCAGGCCGGACGTCCGCACTCCGCAGCGAAGAAAAGTCTCACATATGTTTCCATCCGTTCCCTTCTTCTTTTGTCCCGTGAAGAGCTTTACCTAGGTTGTCGCCACTGAGACAGCTCCCAATATCGAAACGAGAACTGTAGTAGTACTCGTGGTACAGGCCGTGCGCGCCGTGTGATTTGGTGTTTGCCAAGGCTGTACTACTGCGGAGTACTCTACTTGTCAAGGGTACTGTTTCTGTTTGCCTGTATGTGCAGCAGCCAAACACCGACGAGGATCTCCGAAGATAAATGCTCTTCCGTTTTTGTGGCATGACCATGCATGGCTTCCGGTTCCTCCGGCTCGCGTGAAGCTTAATTGCCCGGTGTGTGGAAGGCATCTGCTAGGTGCGTGGCGCGTCTCGCTGGCTCCCTCCCCGCGCGCCATGGCTCGCTCGCCATTCACTGCGTTGGTGGCTGTCATGCACGCACGGACGTTGGAGCGAGAACGCACAAGCCTTTCTGCCTGGCCGGGGGTCTCTCTCTCAGATAGCTAACCGCAACCGCATCATTCAACTCAACGGAAGGAGAGGGCACATCCATCGCAGATCGACCTCTCGTGGCTAGTGGCTCGTAGTAAGTGTATCCGCGAGTACCGCGACGGCGACCGATGGAAGGGAACAGATCGATGTGCGCCACGGCCCGCCGATGGGATCGGATTGGCTGGCCAGTGCCGCGGCACGTCGCCGTCGCTCCGTCCTGCCGGACAACGACAAGTAGCTAGGGTCCGTGCGAGATGCCGTTGGCCCGTTTGCTCGCGTCGATACGAGCGCACGCGCGACGTGTGTGTTCGTGTGTGTCTCCTGGGCTCGGAACACGGCTGCGCTCCGCCGGCGTGCGGCGGGGGGCACGCGCGGGGAGGAGGCAGGATATGTGGCGTGTGAAGTCGACAACTACGTTGGCTGGCAGTACTGTTGCTTGACGTGGAGCGTGCAAGACAACTGTAGCTTGGTATTGACTGACGGGAAAACGAAACGGGCGGGCTAGAACAATGCGATGAGGCCTTGTCGAGTGACAGCCGTTCGTTCTGCACGACCCTGTTCTCGCAGCTGTTCTGCCATTGCATGCCACTCGATTTGCACGTCTTAAAAATCCGTCTACCGAATTTGCATGCCAGGCTCATACCAGAGCCAGACCCTCATTTTAGGTATACTGGCTTCTCCCGTTTACTGGTTACTCCTACCACCACTCTTTTTCGAGGCAGAGCTGTGAAGGACCACAGCAACAGTGAATGAGCGCATGCAGGCATGCATGCAGGGGTCAGGAAGCGATCGATAGCTGTGGTTCTGAAGTCTGAACACTCAATACCAATACCGGGAGGAGGCCAAGGTCACACATACAGCAGTGAATCCAGCGATCAGCAATTGCTCGAGAAATAAAATGAAGTGATCAGCTCATGTCTGAAGAGGTGTTCAGCAATCAGCAGCGTCCGGTCCTGCGCTGCGCCTGCCGCCTGCACCCGTGTCCCGACCTGAGCCCTTGACCTCAATTACGTCCGCAACTCTGCACAGTGAGATGAGCCGGCATGACGCCGCGTTGGGCATGGTCCGCGGTGGCATCGTGCTCCCAGAACGCTTGGCACGGCGACTTGGCGTACTATAGTGTACTGTAGCTCAGAGTCAGGAGATCAGAACGGGTGGAAGGAATCATGGCAAGGCGACGACGGGACCATGCATGCGTACGTGCGTGCGTCGTCGTCGATCACGTACGTACGCGGGCGCTAGCTGCGCCGATGAGCCTGCCTGCGCACCAGCGTTGGGCCGCGTGTGGCAGGACGAGCGGATGCATGCATCACGCGTCCGTCGTGGACGGACGGAGGACTGACGCGGCCGGTATGGTAACAGTGCAGTGCGCGCAGCTAACCTTAGCTGATCGTTTCCGTGCCATGCATGGCATGGGACGCGCGCGAGAGGGTAGTGGCTACGGCGTAGGCCTCGTCAGGCCGGGCGCGAGCCACGCGATACGTGTCGCTCGCGGGCGCGGGACGGAGACGGTGTGGCGCAGGGACTGCACGCACGCCGCGACGCAGCAGCACGCCACTCGCCACGGTACTCGTCATCCACTCATCCTCCCTCATGGCTTTCGCCTTTCGCCTCGTCGTCGTCGGCCGGCCGGGAAGGATGAGTACGGAATCTGGGCCGTTTTATGTTGTGGGCCTCCATTTTCCGGAGTCGTGCGGTGTAACGGGGGCCGGCCAATCATCTAAGCCGAACGTTATTATTGGGCGGGAAGCGATGCGGTCCGATAGCGGCTTGGTTTTCCCCACCCTATAAATAACGATTGGCCCAGA
The DNA here is from genome assembly GCA_012490785.1 of Eragrostis nindensis. Lineage (NCBI taxonomy): Eukaryota > Viridiplantae > Streptophyta > Magnoliopsida > Poales > Poaceae > Eragrostis > Eragrostis nindensis. Next base: position 43,392 of record JAAXCT010001234.1, read on the forward strand.
AATATTGGCAGCAGATTGTGTGCTAGCCCATGGAGATCGTGTTTGGGCTTCGACCATTGTTCACCGTGTGAAATTTTTATAAAATGAATCTTTTGAAAAACGTTTATCGCATTTGGGCCTTTCAAAAAAATATTCTCATAAATAGACCCTTAGCATGCCGCCGGGTCATTTGGCGCCGTGCTACTGAGACAACGGCGCCACATCATTTGGTACCGTACAGGAGAGGCATGAGAGCGTGTTTTCTCATCTGACGTGGCAAAATATGGCGCCAATTCATCTGGCTCCGTGAAGAGAGGGCTACGGCGCCAAATAACGCGGCGCCGTACGAAGGGTTTATTTTTTAGAATACTTTTTTAAAAATTCCAAATGTGATAAACGTTTTTCAGAAAGACTATTTTAGGGTGGATGCTCGGAGCCAAGTCAGCCAACACTGAGTGAACTTTCTCCTCGTATGATTGATTGATTGTCGTATGATCGTATCAAACTTCTGGAGTAAAAATTTGTTTTCCGCATAGGCAGACCTGTTAACAAATTGGTGCACGACAATCGTACTTGAGCCACTTGCATGTTTTAGAGAAGACAAGACATTGACGTTACAAAATTGGTGCGCCCTAATTAACGTGTGAGCAGTTCTTTACCATCTTCCGTTCCAAATCAAATTAAACTGGCAACTGGATTAATCTCGTTAAACGCCGTATAAGAAAGCTACACGGAGGATTGGGCCATGTTTTCATGTCAGTTTACTCAGCACATGCCGGGGTATCAGCAGACGCCACACGACGCAGACGCGCGGGTAGCGCCAAGCCCCTCGAAATTGTGTCAACGTTTCTAGTAGAACACAACTTCCTGGACTGAGCTCCTGCAGACGACTCGAGGCTCACGTGCGGCCGTCAGAGTTAAGCAATGGAACATGTGGCCAGCTTGATCCGTCACGTCGTTGCCAGTCTGGATGTTTCGAGCTGACCGCGAATGTTTCATGCGTCTGCTTCAATTTCGCCGCATATGCAGAGAGAAAACCCGCGCTCGATCGGATCCTGGAGGCCTTTGACTCTCTGAAAACTGTCGATGCATGTGGTTCTCGTTGTTCTATCCAGAATAGCCTGTGAAGGCTTTCAGCTTCGTTCGAGAAAAGTGGTTCTAGTGCTCTTCCTCAAGTGGTTCTTACCAAACTCCCCTCAAAATGGTTAGTTCTGGTAATACAAAAGCTTCGTAAGTGTCTCGTCTTGACTGACCGTTGACGTATAGTATTTTCAGGTGACCTGAAAGTGATTCTGCTAAATCGATTGTCGTATTGTACAATTTCATGGTGTAAGTTGGTCAGATACCTTACGGAATCTATTGAACATTTTGTTGCTAGAAAGCCTTCTAGAGTGCCAAAACAGTGGGCTCGCTCACTTTTTTTAAAAAGAAAGATAAATGTTGGCCTTTCCTTCACTCTAGCACACAAATGCTCTGACTATTTTAACGGTACGAGCAAAATTGGAAAACGCCTTCGATAATTCCAACAAACACCCAATCGTCTCGATCCGTTTCCTTCTTCCTGACGCCGGTATCGGTTTTCCGCAGTTTCGCTCGGACAAGGAAGCAGAACTCCTGGTACAGGAATTGACTCCATCCCGTCCCTTGCGTGAATCATGACCGACGTAACTTTCCAATCGAGTGACGACTGACATCGCTGCGAAATTCATACCTTCAGACCCGTGCATCTTTCTCCATTCTTGCGCACCACGATTTCACGAAAGAACGGTACTGAAAAAAAAGAAGTAAAAAGTCACTTCCAGAAATGCATGCGAGAAAGCATCCGGGCCCCGGCCGGCGGCCGCCGTCGTCTCGGCAGACGATGCTGAAAAGCCGAGAAGGTTGCTGGGAGGAAAAACCGCGCGGTATCCGCCGTTCTTTCGAGCGCCCGCAGCACGCAGGAACCGTGTTCCCCCGCGGGGTATAATCAAATCAGTCCTAACGATGCGGATGCTTAATTGGTGCGTCCTTACCTACTTCGATGATCAGATCCCCTGGGCTTTTCCGGAGAATCAGGTCCTGTCTCGCTTTAGGCCGCGAGATGCCAGCCGCCGTACGTGTCTTGCTTTCGGGGCTCAACTGTTTCGCACCGGAAAGCTGGCGCCGGCGGATGTGATGTGAACTGGCACGTGACCTTGCGCGCGCGCGGTTCTCGCATCAGCGCTGAGGTGGCGGCTGCGTGAGCCGCGAGTTCTTAAACAGCCGCCTGGTTAGTCAAAACGAGCAGTACAGGTGAGGGCGATGGGAACTGCCAAGTAGCTTCGGTGGCATTCGTTAGGTTGGTTTGACTTTTCGAGCTGGGGGTTTCTGTTACGTGACTGGTTGCGGCGAGAGAACAATCTTGCAAGGCAAGGAATATGTTCTTATCCGATAACGAAGTAGTAGCACGCTTGGACGCATTAGGTACCGCGCCAGTGTACCCTGAGCAGTACGTGGTTGTACATACGGAAGAGAAGAGGTGAGGTCAGCGTAGACTACTACCGCCGGATAGGTCCCCTCCAGTGGTGTTGTACCACACAGAGCCGCGCCGTTCTAGAACGGAACCGCCAACGGATGGAAAATAGGGTTTCTGTTGCACAGGGCAACCAACCTCGACCAAGAAAAGCACGGGTGGGGTACACGTGCGGACGTGCCGGCACCTGGCCTTTCCACCTGATGCATTGGGGCGTCTAAAATTCCCTGCCCGGCGGCGCGACGAGACGACCTGACTCCCTGCCGCTGCGCGGCCCGTGCTCGTGCGCCGGCCGCGAGCCAAAGTCGACCACACCGTCGACCCGCGACGCCGCGGTCCAAGTGGCGAACTCCGGGACGTACGCCGGCCGACAGGACAGATACGTTCCTGCGCGCCCTGTGCCGCGGCTGCCGCCCGGTTCACATCAATCGCAGGTGAGTGGTTGGCTGGCTTTGGCCGCAAGGCGCCAGGTCGCGCGCGGGCCAGCGTACGAGGTGAAAGCCGACGGCGGCTGCTGATGAGCGCCGCGGGCCCTGCCGGCTGCCATGGAGGCGGCGGACCAAAAAAGGGCGGCGTACCTGGTGGGCTTCCGTGTTCGCCCCTCAGTTTACCTGTCCCGCGAGACCGGTCTCGAGAACGTCCGACCCGTACGTACTGTAGTATCTTCCAGTGAAATGGATTTGCTCGAGGGGCATAACGGTCAACCGGGGTAGTTCCAGAAGGGCTCGAAAGTCGTAACACACGGATCCTGTGGAGGCTAATACGGGGGTGGGCCCAACAGGTTCTTATTGTACTTAAATCCCGGCATTGTTTTGCGGCAAAAAAATGTTTGGATACTGAATTGTTTTGCTTACAGGAGCAGTAAGCTGTATGAAAATAAGATTTCAGTTGTACAGTGTGATGGATCTTATGGTTGGTGATCAGTGGAGTGTTATTCACAGCCATAGTGTACACAACGGATGTAGAAAATCTCAGACAAGGAAGCAAAACACAATAGAGGACAAATTACCCTGAGCTTTCAACACTTAACACATCACTGCTGATGAACACATGCAAAAGCTCGTCTAAATCCACAAGTAAAATAAGGATGCTCTTCAACCTTCCGAACTCTCCAGACACGCCTCAAAACCTTCTTAAACCCCCCGAGTGTTCGCATCAACTCTTCAACATCCAAACCAGTCCTCTCTCCCCACGCTACCGCCAACTCTTCTCTCCTCCCTGCTCTTGCACGCAAACGCGGCCGGCAGCGCACAATGGGCACCCTCGTCGGCCATGTCGCGCCGGGCGCCGGCTTCCTCCTCATCGGCCTGTGGCAGCTGTTCAGCCACATCCGCCTCTTCTTGCTGCGGCCAAGCTCCTACTCGGCGCCGGTCTGGTTCCCGGTGCGGGGCGTCCGCTACCTCGAGCTCATACTCATAATCATCGGCACGGTGATGTCCATAATGATGGAGCTGGTCATCGGCCCGGAGAAGCACCAGCCGTTCGACGACGACGGCACCATCCCCTCCGTCCACCTGCACAACTTCGAGCACGCGTCCATCTCCCTGGCGCTGCTCCTCTTCGCCGCGATCACCATCCACCTGGACCGTGTGCGGGCGCCCATGCGGGACGCCGTGTCGCAGCTGGTCGCCGCAGCGGCGTTCGCGCAGCAGCTGCTCATCTTCCACCTCCACTCGGCGGACCACATGGGCGTGGAGGGCCAGTTCCACTGGCTGCTGCAGACGGTGATCGCCGTCACGCTCGCCACCACGCTGCTCGGCATCCCTTACCCGCGGAGCTTCGTGGTGAGCCTGGTCCGGTCCGCGAGCCTCGTCCTCCAGGGCGTCTGGTTCATCGTCATGGGCGTCATGCTCTGGACGCCCGCGCTCATCCCCAAGGGATGCTTCCTCAACTACGAGGAAGGACACGACGTCGTGCGGTGCCGCACCGACGAGGCGCTCGACCGTGCCAAGTCGCTCGTCAACCTGCAGTTCAGCTGGTACCTCACGGGCACCGTGGTGTTCGTCGTCGTGTTCTACCTCCAGATGTCCAAGCTATACCCCGAGGAGCCGCGGTACCTGCCGTTGGTGAAGGGAGGCGGCGGCGGCAGTGACAGCGACGGCCGGTTTAGCATCGGAGACGACCACGACGACGAGGACGACATTGAAGCCGCGAAAAGTGGCTTTGGAAACGTGGTCACCGGCACCAAAACTATAGAAATCGAGAGGTGATGGATTAGGTCGTAAGGTTTGAATTCTTATATGTGCTTGAAAGTTGCAATCGACTTCGAGGGCCTACATGTAAATTATTTTAGCTATTTTTTCTATCACATTTTTAGGGATTGGTATGATTACCTGCCGTAAATCGGGGGTAAATTCCGTGCTTGGTCACTCGATCTTTTAATTATAAAAAGATTGCCTAATGGCTTCATTTGGTTGGATGCCTCTGTGAATAGAGAGAGTTGTACCTGAAACTGAAACATGTCGTAAGTGAAATTTTCTGAGCCCGCACAGTCATGGCGAAGCGCTTGATTCGTTGCTGTCTTTTCTGGGTAATCTCCCAGTCCAAGTCTTCGCATCGGTGTCCGGTGTTAGTTGCAACTGCGCTCTTATCTGTGACCATGTAAAAGGTCGACGTTCGGCAGGCCGATAACACTGTAGCGGCTGCTGAAGAAATAACTGCGAACACTGTAGCGGCTGCTGAAGAAATAACTGGAATACTGTAGCTGCTGCAAAGAAGCTGGCTGCAAAATGGGCAGCCGAACAGGCTGACAAATTTTTTTGGACATGCTTTTCTCTTTCCTTTTCGATGGTGCACATGTATCTGAGCAAATAGCAGCAGAGCAGTACCTGTACGCAACACAGCAGTACACCACCACCAACTCAGAGGTATCAGCATCGCGCTACTGAAATATAGTGTGCATGAGTTCACGACAGAACACGAGATCGCGTCTTCACAAAAATGAGTACACCGTCAACCGCAAAAAAAATAAAAAAAATGAGCACACCGTATTAAGGCGTCACAACAGTCATCCCGGAAGACGGTGAAGGTGGCGTTGTTCTTGACAAAAGAACATTCCCGACTTCCGACTTGAAGTTGAAGACTTTGTCAGAGAGGGGGCGTTCCCGTGCAGAACAAATATTTTCAGCAATTTCAGTTTCGATTGTGAAAATTTGAGCTGGATCAACTGCTCAGCTGCGTGGGACGTGCGAAGCATCACTAGCTGTGCATTGACCACACACCCCATCTGCCCGGGACATGCCAGCATCAGTTTTGATTGTAGCAAAGATATCGCCAACCGCAAAAGGCCACATTTCCCTATCATTTTATTGATCAGCACAGCTAATTTCTTCAGTTAAATACTGGATAAGTACGAGGGATTTTTTTTAACTGACAGCACCTTTGTCTGAAGATTCCACATGCATTGCTCAGCAAGGCACTGGTAGTAGTCTGGTACTAGTATTACTACCTCACCCAATACTCATCTTTCTCAGTTCACTTATGACACTTATCCAGGATTATATAAAACCCTCGCTGATAGCGAGAGCTAAATTAAGTATGATCCAATTCTATATCTCCCAAACAATGTTCATGTTCGCGCGAATCATAAAGTGGGTCCACCCACGATTGTCGAATCGCGTTAAAACAGTATGATCCAATTCTATATCTCCCTTCATGTTCGCACGAATCACAAGTGGGTTCATCCGTGCAGTTTCAGTCAATTCAGGTTCCTTGCGCAACCTGCTGTCTGCTAACGTATAGCAATTAGCAAAACCGACTGGTTGCGAAGTTTTCAGGTCGCTAACGCGCAGTGTCTGCTAAGCAACTGAGTGGACCAAAGCGACAGGTTGGCGTGGAGCCCTTCAGTGATGCCAGCGATATCTTGGGCAGTTTGGGAGGATCAAGGATGGTGCTCTGTTTATTCAGAAACGGGAAAGGATCGGAGCAGCAGTGCGAAGCTAAGCCGGCACTTTGGAATTTGAATTGCTAGGTACTGCGGTTGCAGTTCCAACGACTTGATCGGATGTGTATTTTCACCGATGATGATCATCGATCGTGAAGGATCGACAAGGCGATCAGAGGTGGGTGAATGGGAGCTAATAAAAATTCTTACATAGAATTTGGCTTATGTCTCAACTCACCTCAAGAATAATCACAAAGATCACACACACATGAAAAGCGTTGTGTTAACTCTACGACTGATTGTAGATGAGATATAAGCACTTGCGGAAGCAAATCAAACAAAGACACACTCAAAGAGATGAACTAAATTGATCCAGAGTCGGACTAGTCTGGTCCAAAGCGGACTAGTCTAGTCCGAGACGGACTAGTCGGGCTTCGGATCGGACTACAGAATTGGTTTTTCGGACTAGTTCGGCTTCGGGGCGGACTAAAGACTTGGTTTTTCGGACTTGTCCGGCTCGGGGCGGACTAATCCGGCTATCGGGGCGGACTAGTCCGAGTCCCAAAAACAGCACGCGCGCAAGATCAAGAAAACTCTCGAAACCCGACCAAACGACCTCTAAAAATCACAAAATTTGAACCCTAGATGCGTGACAAGATGAAACTCATCCAAGTGAATCCATACCAAAAACCCAACAAAATCTCCTCGGATTTTGGATCAAAGTGAAGAACTAGGATTTAGGTGTTCTTGGACAAAATCCACAAATTCGAAGTGCTCGTGGGGAGATCGTGTAGAAGATCAATCAAGGCATGTTCCCACACGTCCTAGCACCGAATCTATCCAAGAAATCCACTCGAAAACGCAGCTAAAAGGAGATCAAAAATTCGCACGAAAATAGCTCCGAAAATAGGGAAAAAAGATAAATTCGAGAATTAGATGGAAAAGAAGAACAAGAGCACGAAATTGATTCAAACAAACTTCATTCCATTGATTCAACCACGAAATTCATAGGTACAAGGCTAGAGCGACGCCCACTTCCTCCCTCTCTTGTAGAAAGTTGAAGATACATGCTCTCTACTTATTCCCTCTCCTCTCATCTCTCTCTAGCTCTCCTCTAGCTAGTCCTATCCCTCACACACAATAGAGACAACCTAAAAGCCTCAACCTTGGCAGCCAACCTGCCCCTCCCTCTTATTCTCTTGGACATTTCCACTTCCCGAAAATGCCCTTCATACTATAACACACATACCGTTCTATAAGGGTATATCCGTCCAACTCTTTTTCCTTCGCCCGAACGCTGTCGGAGCCTTCACACTGTAGCTTCACCTCGAAGCTACCTCCGCGATAGTGCCGCATGCACCTCCATCCGTCGCCGCCGGTTTTGAAGTCTAAACCGGGAAACCGCCTTGCACGCTTCTCAAAGCGCGATTTCCGCCACCGGTTTTGAGGCCCGAACCGGAAAACCGTTCACCACCGGTTTTTAGGCATAAATCGGGAAACCACCCACCACCGGTTTTGAGGCCAAATCAGGAAACCGTCGCCACCGGTTTTGAGTTCAAACTAGGAAACCGTCGCCCACTGGTTTTGAGGCCAAACCGGGAAACCATCACCACAGGTTTTGAGGCTAAATCGGGAAACCGTCTCGATGTCGACGCGTGTCACCTCGTCCCGCGAACCTCGCCGTCAAGTCTCCTCGTCCCAGCCCGTCGGGACCTCGCTTGACTCGGCCTCCCGTTCGCCTTGACTTGGTCAACCCGCCGTCTTCATCACCTCCACGGTTTTGAGGCCAAACCGCAAAACCCTTCGTGCTTCTTGTCCGTCACGTGTACGGTGTGGAGCACCCTTGACCTCACCCGGCCTCTCGATCACCCTGACCCAAGCCTCTCGCTTGTTCCTCCCGATCCTCTCGCCGTTGACCATCAAGTTGACTCCATTGACCTACACATCATTAGACAAGCAAGCATATTTCTCCATCTCCTCCATTCTTCCCAACACCTTCACCAACTCCGGTTAGCCATAAACATAATCAATATACATGCTCATGCAACCCTCAAAATCCCGCAATTCAAACCCGAACCTCATGTCAACTCAAATCAACACGGTTGTCAATTACTCATCATCACCGAGAATCATGACACATCTCAACATGGTTCCTCAATCTCCCCCTTGATGAGTACATTGACAACAACACCAAGCACATGAATCCGAACTTGAAATGCGAAACCAAAGAAGCTAACTAAATGGTCCAAAACCAAGGTAAAAGGTATAAAATGATCATCTAGTAGCAAAGGATCACACAAGCCAAGAGTTGGCAAAGAAAGCGGCTCATAGACGCAAAGATCCCAAAAGACTCAAGAAAAAGTCAGAACAAAATAACTTGATGTAAAGCTCCCCCTTAAATAATGCTATCTCTCAAGCAATGTGAAACGACTGGATGGTCCAGTACGACGTCGGATAGTCCGGTACCGGATGGTCCGGTAATCTACCGGATAGTCGGGGGGTTTGCTTTCTCGATCCATAAACTGCATTTTCAACCAAGCTCAACAAGGAAGTATACAATGTCAATTACTCATCACAAACCAAGCCATGACACATATCAACATGGCTTCACAGATTGATAATTGTTTAATGGGTGGCGGCAACAGTGTCAAAAGCTTCAGGTACAACTGTACAAGTATCGTGCTGGGACTGGAAGCTTTAGCTCTGAACATAGGATGGTAAATCTAGTTCCGGCCTTCCAGGAATTTCAGTGAGATATCATGTGTTGGAACGGAGATCCTTCAATGTATCTTTTACTTTGGCATTTGGTTTTGCATGTAGGGTTCGTGTCCAGACCCTTCTCAGAGGGGCAATAGTGTTTTGACCACAATTTGAACTCCATTTGTGAAACCACCATCGATTTCAGATTTTGCAAGGTCGCCATAAATATCGTCAAAACTATTTTACAAGATCACCATAGATTTTTTGAAATATGTGGTAAGCTCACAAAATCTGAAAATTTTGACATGAACCAAAAGAGAAGGAAAGCAGGAAACAATGGGCCATGTCTCTGACTGATAATGGGCCATGAAGACTGGAAGAACCTCATCTAGCCATTTTGGCTTAATAGATACATTGAAGGATCTCCGTTTTTTTTAAAAAAAAAACGGCTTAATAGACATTTCTATTCCATCTTTTCGTTTTTTATTTTCTTTTGTTTCTCCTTCCTTGTAAGTAATTTAACGTGCTTTAGATTTGCTAAGAAGGAAATCCTCAATTAAAATTTACAGTGTTCTTTTTAGACAAGGACTTTGCAGTGGTAGTTTACCGATTTCCAAGCTAGTTATTTCGAGACGGTTTTAGAGGTGGGAGTTGTGCCCCATCATTTGTTTTTAGAGGAAAAAATATATTAATGTTTCAACCGCTGCCTCAATGTATGCATATAACCGTCGGTAACAATAGTTCAAAAATGAGATAGAACCAAACAGTCAATGGTTTGCCACCTCCAAAAGGAAAACTCAAAAGTCTATTACTAAAACACCACTCATTGTGAGCAAAAATCTCCATCATTCCATACAGCTATGAGCCTATGAAGGGTATCAGTAGAGCACAGTACATGAACGGATCTATTACTACATCTAAAGCGTGCGCATCGCAGCATGTAATGGATGCCATCCGCATGATATTTAAAGGCAAAATAACTCATCGACGTGTGCAACAGAACGAAACCCGTGGCCTCCCTTTAGTGTTTGTGATAAAAATAAAATGCAACTTCGTCTATATTACAGACAATCATGCGGCTTCGATATGCTAGGCTATGACGCCATGCGCCTTTCATTCCTGCCGGTACTGTAGTAATGTAGCCCCAGCCGGCTAGCCCATTGCAAAGCGTCGCCGATACGTTTGGTTATGATGCCTTTTGTGGTTTGGACTCAGTTTGGACTGTGACAGACTGACAGTTTAATTCCATGGATATTAGCTTATTGGGTGGTCAGGTGAGAAATAAGAATTGCCATAACACGGGCACAAAAACGAACTTTCAGTGACCGAAAGGCTGGAAAGGAAATAGAGCCTGCAGGGAAGAACCGGAACCTCTTCCCTTGAAAAAAGAAAAAAAAATACAATTGATTTGCCCTGTAGCAAAATTGTACTACTCCACTTTCAGAACAGCCTTGTTGTTGCACCATGGTCCACACGATTGGGCATGGGCTACGTACAATTTTGATATGCACAGCCGATCCTCCAAACCTTCATAAAACACTTCAGCACTTGGGAGTTCGAGGAGCCCTCCCTCTCGAAACGCCACTGCTAACTTTGCCCCCTCTGTCGCTTCTGCACACAAAGGCACAGCGGCCCGGCCATGGGCACACTCGTCGGGCACGTCGCGCCTGGCATGTTCTTCCTCCTCATCGGCCTGTGGCAGCTGTCCAGCCACGTCCGCATGTTCTTGCGGCAGAGGAACTCCTACAGGGCGCCGGTCTGGTTCCCGGTGCCGGGCGTTCGCCACCTCGAGCTCATAATGATAATCATCGGCTCGGTGATCTCCATCCTGATGGAGCTCGTCATCGTGCAGGCGAAGCACCAGCCGTTCGACGACGACGGCGCCATACCCTCCGTCCACCTGCACAACTTCGAGCACGCGTCCATATCGCTGGCGTGGCTTGTCTTCGCCGCGGTCACCATCCAAATGGACAGGGTCAGGGCGCCCATGCGGGACGCGGTGTCGCAGCTGGTCGCCGCCGCGGCGTTCGCGCAGCAGCTGCTCGTCTTCCACTTCCACTCCGCTGACCACATGGGCGTGCAGGGGCAGTTCCACGGCCTGCTTCAAATCGTCATCGCCGTCTCGCTCCTCACCTCGCTGCTCTTGGTTCCCTACCCGCGGAGCATCGCGTCGAGCCTGGTCCGGTCGGCGAGCCTCGTGTTCCAGGGCGTGTGGTTCGTCGTCATGGGCGTCATGATGTGGACGCCGTCCCTCGTCTCCAAGGGATGTTTTCTCAACGTCGAGGAAGGCCTTGAGGTCGTCCGGTGCCGCACCGACGAGGCACTCGACCGCGCCAAGTCGCTCGTGAACCTGCAGTTCAGCTGGTACCTGACCGGCACCGTGCTATTCGTCGTCGTGTTCTACCTCCAGATGGTCAAGCTTTACTCGGAGGAGCTGCGTTATGTGCCGCTGGTGAAGGGAAGCGACAGCAGCCGGTTCAGCATCGGAAATGAAGACGAGGACGACCTCGAGGTCGCGAAAGGTGGCCTGGGACACGCGAGTGAGGTGAGGTTATAGTACCGTGAGGCATGTAATATACTGAGAGTTTGCACTGCATATTTCCAGAGCAAATAGCCTTCACTCGTCGCTGTCCCCTGTCCTGTGGAATTCCAGCATAAACAACGAGCAAACAGCCTTCTTGTATGTTTAAGAGCTAAACAGGATAACTAGACACATGCAACTAAATATGAGTTGGGTTTCTTGTTTATCTTGCTCAACTCGTTTGGAATTTTGAAAGAGTTTCTTAACGACTTCAATGGTTATGATATTTACAAATGAGTTATTCCTAAGTTTTATTAAATTAAATATCCATGTATTTTATTTTATCATCAGAACATCTTTTTTTGTGTGTAGTAATAATATACGCAGGAAACATAGTGTGGTTTACATAGAACTCTGAATCATGGCCTCAGTTTCAGGCATTTGTGTACAACAAGGCTGATCTGAAAGGCTGGACAGTGTCGAATTGATAATATTTTATTAATTAAAGATCAGAGTCATGATGTGTTGAAAGTCAATACAACAAAATAATTGCATATTGTTTGATACAATCTTTTTATCATATATTAAATTTTACAGATGAGCAAGCTACTTTTTAGTCATAAATAATGAGCATTAGATTTTTCAAGGATTAAATTTAGAGGTATGTAACCATTAACTACATATTGATAATAGATATCCTACATAGTGAGGGTTGAAAAGCTAAGGTGAAAATGATGTGTCAAATATTACTATTCTCTCATGATTATCTTAGGTTATGTTCAATTATTTCTCAATGACTATTTAATTGCTCCGAAATATGCAAGAGACATTTGCTTGTGTGAATCCATCGGAATGTGGATCATCTCATAATTGAAAAACTCTCGTTGAAGCAAACCGTACTAAAAGCGCCCATATTAGATGTTTCAGAAGGTTTGTGGGTATCGATCCTTGGGTTTCAGAAGACGTTGGCACGGAACTCCATAGGTGGTACACTCTTGAAGTGAATAAAAGGAGGCATGCATTTTCTGTCAGGAGAAGAGTTGCACATTCTATCAACACCAAAAGCATCCACAATACCACCACAGGGACACACCATCACTATATCTAAGATTGTTCCATTTTCCCATTATAATCAATCCATCACTGACTTCTGGAGTCTTGGAGCAGATGAGAGGAACAGTGGTTTCGCAATTGAACGGAGCCCAGAGCACTCAACATGCCGCTCAGGGAACTAGCTAAGATATGCAGAGAATCTTTTCTTTTATTCGTGGATTTGTATTCTCTCAAAAAAGATATGCAGAGAACCGTGAATTCAAGCGATGACGTGATATGGCTCAATTTGGCTGGTCAGATGCAATGTGGTTATTTGAGCTAACACTCTTGAAACACCACGGCATGTTTGAGCAACGAACTTTTATTTCTTTCACCATAGAAATGCAGCTAATTCAGCTCAAACCGTACTGTCCGGCTTTCAAGCTACGGCTGCGGGCTTTGGTGTTCAAAAAAAGAAGCACACAGTGATGTACACTGTCGTACAAGCAACTCCTCTGCATGTGGTTACTCAACGTGCTTCCTCCCCACCTTTTATTAAGCCTGGCAAAAGTCGATCAATCGATTGAAGGATCGCGAGCACCGCAAGAAAACACCAAGCAACAAACGGTCGATCCGACCAGCCGCAGTTGCAGCCACCCACCGGCCGGCAATCGAGCCATGGACGGCACGCCGCGGAACAGCAGCATCGGCCACATCCTGCCCGGCGCCGGCTTCGTCGCCGTCGGGCTGTGGCACCTGTTCAACCACATGAGGCTCTTCTCGCTGCGGCCGGACTCGTACGTGGCGCCGGTCTGGTTCCCCGCGCCGCGCGTCCGCCACCTGGAGCTGATCCTCGTCATCGCCGGCAGCGCCGTGGAGTTCGCCACGGAGATGTTCGTGGGCCACTCGACGCTCCTGCCGTTCGACGCCGACGGGTCCATCCCGTCCGGCCGGCTGCACAACCACGAGCACGCCCTCATCTGCGCGGCGCTCCTCGTGTACGCCGGCGCGGCGCTGCACCTGGACCGCGCCCGCGCGCGGGGCCGCCGCGCGCTGTCGCTGCTCCTCCTCGCCGCGGTGTTCGCGCAGGAGCTGCTCGTGTTCCACTTCCACTCCACCGCCGACCGCGCGGGGTTCGAGGGCCACGTCCACTGGCTCCTGCAGCTCGTCGTCGCGGCCTGCCTCGCCACCGCGCTCCTCGGCGTCGCCTTCCCGCGGAGCTTCGCGGTGGGGCTGGCCCGGTCGGCGTGCGTCGCGTTCCACGGGGTGTGGCTCGTCGTCATCGGCGCCGTGGTGTGGGTGCCCAGCCGGGTGCCCAAGGGCTGCCACCTCGTGCGGGAGGACGGCCGCGACACCGTGCGCTGCCGCAGCGAGGCCAGCCTACACCGCGCCAAGGCGCTCGCCAACCTCCAGTTCGGGTGGTGCCTGTCCCTCATGACCGTGTTCGTCGTCGTGCTCTACCTGTACGTGTGCAGGATGTATCCGGCGGAGGCGGCGTACGTGCGGGTGCCGGTCGCCGGCGAAGAGGTGGAACAACTGGAGGAGCAGATCACCAAGTCGCGAGGCGGCGACGGCCTGCATGGATTCACAGCGTTGGAGATCGAGGTGTAAATTGGAAGTTGTAGGACAGGCCAGTTCCTGCATGTACACTTGTACAGTGGCTTGCATTGCATGAATTAATTACCTCTGTTAGTACGCATGTACAGTAGTCAATAGCTCGATTAACATTCAGTGTGGCATACGTTTTTCTTTTCTTCAGATCATGTCTTGCATCAGGTAGAGTTTTATTTGAAAGGTGTAAAAAACAATGGAATTGTCGATATTACTCTAGGGGCCACTATGTTCTTTTTTTTTTTGGATAGGACTATGTTCTTTTTTTAAACGAAGCTACCGTTTTCTCCTAGTTTCATTAGGATATGTTAAGTGCAGCAGGATAAATGAATTAAATTAAAGAAAAAAACATGTGAACCAAACCACGCTCCCCTTGTCCTTTTACCACCCGAATCACCTTCACCCACTTACCGTAAAATTACCGTGGCAGCTGGTTGGGCGACGGTATGAGACAGGCGTGGCTCGGGCAGGGTCACGGCACACGGCGGGCCTCGGCGCTACGCAAGGCGGCAACGGCATCGGCCGGCGAGCACTGCACTCAGTAGCAGGACGGTGCGAGTCGGGTGCGACACAGCGCGGATCAGCGGGTGACGAGACACGTCGCAGCTCTACCAGCTTCAGTGTTGCGCGAACTGCGGGAATTGAGCGCACAACCGAATTTCTTCTTTCCGTGGTTCACGGCAGCCACGGGGGTGTGTCCATCTAGCCATTTGGGGACTGATTTCCTCTTTCGTGGTTGCTAGCTAGTTTGGCCGGATTCGTTTTCAGATGGATCCATTTCTTCTTCTATGGCCAATTGAGCGCGCGCCGACAGCTCATCTGCGCCATGAATTGAAGCAGCTTGTATGCTAGCTTGCTTGCTTGCGTACACGAGTTGATTGCTAGGCCCGTCCAGACTTGCAGGTTGATTAGCTCGAATATTGGTTGCGCCAAGGGAAAGAGGCCGGGAAGGAGAGAACTGAACGCTATACTTTTCTTGGCTAGGACATTTGGGATTAATTTTTAATACGTACAAAATTTGATCAAGTTTTTCTGCCCAAATACAATTCGAATAGGGGTGGCATAATTTTGAAAAAATAAGGACAAAAACCTCAAAGTTGAAAAAATGAGGGTACAATCAGACACGTCGGGTAAGAATACAAATACCCCAAAATTTATTTACTTTCATTTGAAGTCCTACTTTGAGATTTCTTTTTAGTTTCTGAGATGAGATAAATTGTCTTACCTTTTTATTTTTGTTAAAAACAATAACTTGACTTAATATTTCTGGAGCCAGTAAGTTTGAAAAACCCTAAGAAATACTTTGATTTTTGAGAGCTAGAAATATACAAACTATATATAAATATAAAAGTAGTTAAGATTAGTTTGACTTCAGAGAAGATAGGATATTATTCCTTTTGGAGCAGAGGGAGTACTGTATTCTCCGTTCTTACATGTCTCGCCTACTAGGAAAGATTTCATACACAAAGAAATTAATTGTTTTAAGAGTTGTCTGGATGTTGAGTGGAATTGAAACATATTCACGTTTTTATTGGTGTTCTTTTTTAGCAACATTTTTATGGGACCTCCTATACATAGGGCGTCCTATAGGATTCAACTTGTAGGTCAGCCCAATAGCCCACCAAATTCGGCCCACTTAAGGCAACTTAGTCTATCAAGTAACTGTCAACATTTTCAAACACCAGTTTCAACATTTTCGTAAGCCTATGTCAACATTTTCAAACAACTGAGTCAACATTTTCGCTAAAAATGTTGACATAGCACATCTAAAATGTTGACGCAGTGCAAAAAAAATGTTGACACAGTACATTCAAAATATTGACGAAAATTTAAAAATTTAAAAAATTTAAAAAATATTCAAATTGGATCTCATTTGGTAGAATTAATTGTAACAAACACGTAGGTTCAAACGGATTCGAAAACGGACTTATGGTTTAAGAGAAAAATGCGTTTAAAGTTTGCAAATCGTTTCTTTTTCTCCCACCTCCCACCCGCTCCAATCAGGATGCGCCACGTGTCGTCTATCTGTGTTCTCTCTCTCAACTAGCAGCGTGTGTAGGCCGTTCGATGTCCGTTCGCATGAATCTTAAAGCGTTCTATCAAAAGAATTTTATAGGGCGGGCTATATATAGGATTGGCGCATTTTTATTGGTATAATCATATAAATTTTTGAGGTGGGTTTATGGGCTTATTTCTGGCAGCTTTTTTAACACGTCCGTTGCTGTGGGAGTGGGCCTGCAAGCTCAAGCAGACCCCCCAAACGCCCCCACAAAAAAAAAAACATGAATGTCCCCAAACGGGGGCCCAAGTGAAACTAGAATGATGGGTAGCTCCACGTCGGATGGCTTCCACACCCTTCCCCTCTTTCTTTCTTCCCACCGCTTTCCTCTGCTTTGCTTCGCTTCGCTTCCTCGCTACCCGGCTTTTAATTCTCGCACTCCTACCCGCCCAAAACCCTAGCCGCCGGCCCGCCGCCGCCACTGACGCTTGCTGAGGATATGTCTCCAGTGCTCGGAGACGCATACATCGTGTGATAAGCGGGGAAGTAAGCCTTTCCAGCGGTTGTTGCTCTCTCCGGCGTGCCGGCATGGAAGAGAGGCCATAGATCGCAGGGACGCGCCTCCGCCGCCGCCAGACGCGGCGGCGGAGAAGGATGAGGGATCCCAGGGGTTGCAGCTCCCGGAGGACATCCGCTGGGAGCGTCTCGACAAGGCGCGCTTCTTCGTCGTGGGCGCCGGCCTCTTCTCCGCCGTATCGGCCGCGCTCTACCCCGCCGTCGTCCTCAAGACTCGCCTCCAAGTTGCCCCGTCTGCGGCGGCAGCGGCGGGTACTGTTCTCCCACCCTCCACCATCGCCGCTGCCGCCGCCATCCTGCGGCGGGAGGGACCCCTCGCCTTCTACCGCGGCTTCGCCACCTCCCTCGCCGGCACCGTCCCTGCGCGCGCGCTCTATATGGGCGCGCTCGAGGCCACGCGCTCCGCGGTCGGCCCGGCCGCTGTCAACCTCGGCGCCCCCGAACCGGCGGCGTCCGCGGCCGCTGGCGCAGTCGCGGGCCTTGCTGCCGCCGTCGCAGCACAGGTCGTGTGGACACCGGTCGACGTGATCAGCCAGCGCCTCATGGTGCAGGGTAACCCTTGCCCTGCCTCTCGCTACCGTGGTGGACTTGACGCCTTCCGCAAGATCTTAGCTTCAGAGGGCGTCCGCGGCCTGTACCGCGGCTTCGGCATGTCCATCCTAACCTACGCCCCCTCCAATGCTGTCTGGTGGGCGACTTACTCACTGTCACAGAAGATAATTTGGAGTGGAATTGGATGCTATTTGTGCGAGTATGGTGTTGGTGTTCAGGAAATTGATCTTGGTGATGGGGATTCGTCGTTGCAGCCAGGCTGCAAGACTATCATGGTGGTGCAGGGAGTGAGTGCCGCGATGGCTGGCGGCGCGGCGGCGCTTGTGACGATGCCACTTGACACCATCAAGACCAGGATGCAGGTCATGGATGGGGATGGGGAGCCGATTACTATAGGGAGGACAGTTCGCAGGTTGATCAAGGAAGGTGGGTGGGGTGCTTGTTACAGGGGGCTTGGCCCGAGGTGGGCATCCATGTCATTATCCGCAACCACCATGATCACCACATACGAGTTCCTCAAGCGGCTCTCGGCCAAGGGACATGAGAGCGGTCTTGCATAATGTTCTTCATAATCAGGTGCCTTTGCTTGGTTTTAGATGTTTCTTTCCAACACTTACTTGATATATGTTATTGGTTGCAAAGAGAATGGTGATCAAATGTTTGTTGTAGATAGTCTTCGTTTGTTCATCAAAAAGTTGCCAATCAATGAAATCCACTTTGCTCATACATTCTAGTTTTCTCGTTGTCCAGCAATATAGTGTGTATGTCTTGATCTGATTCAAGTATGATTACTCAAAACATCTTTTGTGCTGAACCATTAATGATTTGAATATAATTGTTGGCAAACATTATCAGACTGCCGTGGCACTAGTGATATTGTCCGTTTTCCATCATAATAGAGCATTGTAAATGAGGACATTTGCTTTGTGAAGAGACCACCTGGCAGTGAGCCAGGAATAAGTATGTAGAACTGATTATATGTACGTGGTAGCAAAATCTGCACTTCTGATTTTATTAGCGGTATGGGCTGTTGCCTTTTTTTTCTTCAAAAGAGAATATATCCTGCTTACAACCACACATGGCAAACAGACTAATGTTCTGTTGTACTCCAGCGTGCACTATGCGGGATTTATTTCAACTCTTTTTCATCTCTATTATGAATCTGACCGTCAACTAAATGCTGTTTCTGGATCTGAATATGTTAGTGCACATGAATCCTTGCGGACACTGTACAATGTAGTGTACACTGATTTTGTGCTTTTGCAGCTTGCTACAATGCATGTGTTGTAAACACGGAAACACCACACACGATTGTAAATTGCATGTGCAAGTTAAATGTTACGTGATAGTATACCCGTGTTCTACACAGGACCATGCAATTACAGCAACCAGTACCCTCCCTCGCAAAAAAATAAATTAAAAAAAAAATACAGCGACCAGTATATGTTCCTGGAAACATGGAGATATGACATGCATTCATCTTTTTGTCAGTTTTCTACTTAAAACTATCATTGAAGATAGTGAGCAAATTTGATAGCATACTTAAGAGCATTTTTTTCTTGAAATAAGCTATAGTCTGTTGCTGATGTTCCAACTAACTGCACCATGCCAATGTCTTAAATTTGATCAGAAATTACATGTAACTTTATCATACCAATAGTTGTCTAACTTATCTTGTTTGCTATAATGAGCTGCTTTTATCTATTGTTTGTGATAGGATTGGTTGTTCAGTAGTCTTCTTTCCAACTGTGATGTTTCTTTTGTTGAAAAGTATCATGTATGGTCTTCTACCACCAGGAGTATTGCGTTTTGGACAAGTTGCATTCTTGAGCTATCTTTTCTTTTCGCTCAAGTCCAAATCATTCTCTCGGTACCTCTGAGCGTAATAATGGCAACCTAGGTAACTTCATTTCTGATCCATCATTCATAGTACCGGTAAATGAATTTTTGCGAGATGTCTGTATTACCCAGATGCTCCTAATAAGTCATCAAAATTAGGGAAGCTGAAAAATTCCAGAAGCTTGACAGAAACGACATTGAACCTTTGTACTTCGTCTATCTAACATCAGAGGTATCCATCATGCTAACAAGAACATATTGACCATCTTCCTTCTACAAATTACCATAAATACCGATGCGTCTCACGGCTTAAAACATCTCGTCTTTCTGGTGAACAGTGAAAGGAGTGTAATGCTCGAACTTGAAATTTAGGGTTATTAGGAAATGACAGTGACAGCTATGGAGAAATTATGCAAAGGAGGAATCACATGGCTGCTTTATTTGTGTTGGTGAAGGACTAAAGACTAGACTACCCAAAGTGATTCGCTTAACTGGGTTGATTAGGACGGGAAATGCCACTACGTAATATTAAAGGGAGCTTAATGGCTACCCACTTGCTGTTGAAATTTTGCCCATGTTGGACGGGGAAAGCTTTATTACCATTTGATTAGTGCACAGGCAGGACTTGGTGCATCCAAAATGGCTTTTCTTCATTTTTCTGGTGCTGTGGCATGTCCTTTTTCTGTGGAGAGCTCACTGAATCAGGAATCTATATTTATTTACGTCACCCATACTAAACCACCAGAGGTTCATCAGTCGATGCTTAAAGTGCTTGAGTCTGGACTGTTGTTCGTGTAATTAAACAACACCTTGCGACGTGTAATTAAACGTACTCCTTTGTTTTTAATTTGTTATGCTGATTACTACTGATTTGCACTAGCCAGCGTCATCAAAATAACATTTCCCCCGCAAAATAAAGCTGTTCGCTCCTGTACACTCGCTTAGCCATCAAGAAGTCAGAGTTGATTGAAGTAGAGAAAGTCCCACCACATACAGATAATAAACTGTTAACCAACTCAGTACTAACATGTTTCTCATAATACCGTTGTCCGGACGCTTGAGATCAACAAGATGATCTGACAACGGCAAAATGGTGCACAATAAGACCCTCTATCTTGTCCATAGAACAAACGGTCACTAGACTTGAAGATTAATATACGGTGAACCTTTGAAATTACAGGTTGAGGTGTGAAGTGAAGAGATACTGTATTTTTCTTTCTAGCTAGAATACCTTTTTGAGCTAAATGAGTTGCTTACACACCAAACTAGAGACGAAACCGTGAACAAGGACTGAACGAACATGTGGATTACAATCGTCTGAGCCCCTCACGCAAGAAAGAAAAGGGTCGGCGGCTCAGCGCTCAGCGGCTTCCTCCTCGCCGGAGGTAAACTAGCCGGCCCCCTCGTCTCCGGCGGCCTCGCCGTCGGCGGAGGAGGGAGGCCCGGCATCTAGGTGTCCATTTTGTTCGGTTTTAAGTTTTGTTAGATCTTTCCACGGTGGTTGCTATAGCGGCGGCCGCGGTGGTTGTTAGGGTTAGGGTTTCTTTACTGGTCCGGCCGAAGAGGGAAGCGGCGGCAGTGTGGCGTCGCTAATTTCGTCGGCATGGAGCAATGGAGGATGGGGTGTCTCAACGGTGGTGGCGAGGCGAAGGCGTCATCATCGATGGAGAATAAGGTACTCCGGCTCCTCCTTTGTCTTGCTGTGGTTCTTCGTGACCATGGTTGCGAGCT
Organism: Eragrostis nindensis; assembly: GCA_012490785.1. NCBI lineage: Eukaryota > Viridiplantae > Streptophyta > Magnoliopsida > Poales > Poaceae > Eragrostis > Eragrostis nindensis. The sequence goes on from JAAXCT010001234.1 coordinate 64,306, forward strand.
AGTAAGATTTTGGTTTCCGGTAACATTCATCTGGATGTTGCTCGGATTTGTGTTCTCCCACGGCGAATTGGATGACGAAGGCGACGATGAGTTCAACGACGACAAGTTCATCGTATTTACGTGTGGAAGATTAGTAGTCTACCCTTTTTTTGCGAAAAGGATGGATTTCAGTTTTCCCCCGTCAGAGATGAGGATGACGGTGGTGGATGGTGAGATGGCCGTGTTCTTTCAGATCGGAGTTCTCGTCCGTGGCATATCCGTTTGGGATGGTGATCCTAAATGGTGGAATTTATGGCTCTTTCAAGGTTTTTTGTCTCCCATCAGTGGAGTTGAGGTTGTTTATGGTGATTTTGTAATTCGGGGATGTAATATGCTTTAATATCAATGGAATTCCTTTTCGCAAAAAAAAAAAAGAACATGTGGATTACAGGGAAACAGAGTCCCTAGGTAGTAGAAATATCAAACAAAGGCCCAGAAATGAAGTGTTAGTGCTAGATGTACAGCATGGATTATCAGCTGAACGGAAAATCAATCTTTCTGTGTTGTTCGGATGGTGAGGAGCGTTTCTTCTCAGAGGTACTGCTCGTGTATCCTCGCCCGGTTCTCTTCCCACCACAGCCTGGCATGCATCTCGCTGAATTTCTCCCGGCTGAAAACAAAAAGCCAAAAGGTCGTATAAGTGACTATCACTGCTACGCAACGAAGGAGTAATAGAATTTGATTTCAACTTGCTTTTTTTTTTCTGAATTCCATCCTAGCATGCTCATTACTCCTAGTTCAGAATTGAGACGACTTACTTCCTAAATTTATCCTAACAGAATTGAAGATAACCGAAACAGCATGGAAGACGAACCTGAACCGAACACGGCGAAGTTCTCTGATGCCACCAGCCAAAGCGCGGATGGTAATATATACACCAGGTTCATCTTCTTCGACCCACTCCCTCTCCTGGTCGCTTGCATTACTGATGGAAACCGAGAGCTCACCAGATCTGTCGACCTCTTCAGGGGAAGAGCTTGTCCTCATTGATGCATCCATCGATGAGGTCTCTGTCTTGGCTCCACTGATGCTAGATAACTTTGGTGTTGATGCCAGCCCCATTGAGTCACAGCACTGATGTCCATGATGGTGGTGGTGGTGGCCATTACAGTAGCCACCGGAGTGATGCTCAAGAGAATCTGATGAAGAGTAGCCCATTGTTGCTCCACCACCTGACATTGGCCTGTGGAAAGTACGTGGTAGTCGCTCCTTGTCCAGTGGCGGTGTTACCGGGCTGTCATCCTTGGAGCTCTATAGGATATAAAATACCACAGAAAAAATGTAGGGTTCATAACACAAGACTTATGTAGTTACTGAAATAAATCAAGTTGATAAATCGAGTAGTTTACTCACCTCATCTTCTGATTTCGGAGTGGTGGGGAGCGGTACAGATTGGTTAAACCTCTGGACATTGTAAAGTTCCATTACTTTGTCATAGTTTTCAGCCCACCACCTCTGTGCTTGCCATTTGTTGAACATCTCACGGCTGCAATTATGTGGACAAAAAAGTGAAAATATTGTAACTAAGGGCGCAAAGAACTTTTACAGAAACAGATAAGCGAACATGCAAATGCAAACTCAACCAAAATCGATGCTCTCATGTGGATCAGTTTTCACGCCACCTAAATCAATTTTTGAGGAAAACGCCACATAAATCATGATACCATGCCTCACGAACTCATCGGTTGTAGAGCTCATTTTGACGCACATTTATACCAAGTAAAAGGTCACCGGAAGGAGTTCAGAATCCTAAGGTTAAGCTAATACAGTGAACAATCAACCAACTTCTCCTGTCAATTCAAACTACAATTGATGGAGAGCTCAGGAAAATTCCTGAAATATGGGACATCATTTGAGACCTAAATGGTCAAATCTCATTGCAAATTTTATAAGAAAATCTGTGAAGCATGAACTGCAGTAACTTCATTTCTTAGAATAGCAGTTCAAACGCCTACTGCCAACAATTTATTGTTACTGGTTTGCCTGCTCCCAGAATTGTAACAAAGTTGCAGTAAACAGATTAATCAACCGATCAATAAGCTCTGTTCGACGATATTGGCTGTCAAATGAACGTTACAAAATCTAACCAGTGATCCACAGACTACTCCATCTGATGCCTCTACTCCTCTCAGATCTAGAACCAATAAACTAAAAACAAAATACCTGCACTCACCTGTTAAGATCCAGCTTGTATTCCATCCATAAGATAATATTATTTGTCTAAACTATTGGTGGGGACCAATGAGCACAGCTGGCCATGAGGAACTCCTTCCGAGAATCTTATATCAATCAGTAGTAATATACTGTAATATACTCATCAGCAAATCTTAAAACGACTGTTATAAACCTAATCTGAACACTACATATTTTACAGAGACCGCATCTCAGAATGCAGATCCTACTTTTGTAAAATCTGCGTGGCACGGTTACTTGGAATAGGATGACCATATATTAGGAAAAAATTTTACCAATCAGAGGTCCATATTGAATAGCTCCCCTAATAATCCGTTGTAGCGGGACCCAAACTACATAAGACCACAAACCAACACCAACCATGTCTCTTCAACATAAGGCCAAAGGGAGGCGAGGGTAGCAGAACTAAACAATTGTACTCCTATGTTCTACTTCCTCCGTCCTTTTTTATAGAGCGTTTTAGAGTTTGAATTTTTCCCTAAATGTAGAGCGTTTTGAGAATAGGACAAAATTTGTGGTTGGTGGGAGGGTTGGTGGAAGGGTGGGTTAAGATAAAAATGAGAGGTATGATGGTCTTTTGACTCTCAGATTATTTTTGTGTTTGAATGCTAGAAAGCCTTATATTTAGGGAGAGCCCGAAGCCTCTTCACTGACAAAACAGAAGAGCTGTGTTGTGGGCCTATCGTGCCTCCATACATGATAGACACACTAAAAAGCGGCACAAATGCACGAACCGGACTTGCCCCACAGTGTACTGCTGTAGGCCTGTAGTACTTCTATTAAATTCAAAACCCATTGATGCTCTGTAGCATCACGGTGGGCAACTGAAGTGATCCTTTAACCCATTGAATGATGGCTTAAAACCCATTGATGCTCTGTAATCTACTGACTCTAGAACATGCATGCCGACATATATGGACTTCGGCCTGGCTGCAACACGTGAGGAGTTAAATGGACTCTGTCATAGAGTTGACAATGAATGGGGCATCCCAGTTTTTCTATTGTGATTGTCATTAACAATGCACCAGGTTGTTCCTCTTGCGTGGTGACCACATAGTAAAACCTGAATAACAAGGGATTTGCTATGAACCAGTGTGCAACGGCAAAAAAGTTTAAGAAGCCACACGCTGCACACAGATTAGCGCGTGAGATGGGTGCATAGGGGTAAATTAATGAGGTTGCATAGGAGTGACCGGCGTTACAGACATGCCTGCTACTTATTTTAAGGAATTGGGACTTCTATTATGCGATTCCAGGGTGATGGCATGTTTTCATCGATCCTCAAGGCCAGTATAGATACCATTCCACTCAGCTAAGAAACTGGTGTATACTATTTCCGCACAAGAAATTTCAAATTTCTCACATTCCTTGATCTAGATGGTTGATTGGGGATTGAACATTAGATAGAGCTTTTGAGCCACAGAACTAGAACTAAACAAAAGAAGAAACGCGAATAAAATGGCACTAGGGAAGATCAATCATTTTGATCCAAATTAAAATTTGAGCGTCATTTAGAAAGAAAACAAATTAGATAACTAACTGGTCCCAATACGAATTCTTGAAGGATTTGTAGTGTTCGCTACGTCTATCAAGTCAATAAAGGATCAGATTTACTGTAAAAATCTGATCCACAATAACCATTTACCGTAGTCAACTGCTCCGTGCAACCTCTGGGAACAGCTAGTTCAGAAAGCTATCTTCTACCAAAAATGACATTTTGTCTCATCTGGCTGAAATGCGTAACGATTCACCACTGAACTACTGCACCCAAAATCTCCTAAAGTTTGCTCAAGAGCGCAACAAGGCAATTGGAACCTTTTCTGATCAACTAATCGACTTGCGAACTATAGAAATGACAAATCATTGCAAGTTGGCGAAGGAACGCACCTGAACCGAATGCGTTTGAGGTCGTTGCCACCTTGCGCCAGTGAGACGAAGGTGATAAGCACGCCGGGCTCGACCTGCGCCACCCACTCCTTGGCATCCTCCTCTTTGCCGTCGCCGCCACCGCCGCCTTCCTCCGACGCCATCTCGTCGTCATCCTCATCGTCGCCAGCAGGGAAGTCAGTGCGCACGCTCACTGACGGCGTGACATCCCCGCTTGACAGGGCGGCGACGCCGCTGCGCAGCCGCGGAGTGGAGGCCGCCGAGCTCCCGGCTCGCCGGTACGCGTAGTGGAAGCGCTCGGAGCCGGAGCCGGCGTCGGAGCCCCCGAAGCCGCTGCCGCCACGGTGGTTGTACGGGTGGTGCCGGCGCGAGGCCGCCGCCGAGGAGCCGGCGCAGGGCTTGCAGTGCCGGTACGCGCCCGACGCCTTCAGCGCCATGTCCTTGATCTGAACCCAATATAGGAAGAGACAAAAAAAAAAAGCTCACATCAACACCCGATTTGATTCTACAGCCTTGAAACGAGGCACGAATTGCTCAAAGCTTCGAACTTCCACAAAAATTTGCACGGATTGATGAATCCCAAGGACTTGGACACTACTAAATTCGATAATCTCTGCGCTGATTTCGAGTTGGCCGTTCATTAACCAGAACGCCTGTAATAAACGAGAACTAGGAAATTCGAGATTCGAGAAGAACTCCACTAGTGCAAAGACTGAGCGAAGAACCCACCTGGGCGGTGAGCGCCTTGATGGCATGCCGCGTGCCGGGCGTGGCGGCGGCGCCGACGCCGACGCCGGCATCGACGGCGTCCTCGTCCTCCGGCGGGTCGTGCAGCGGCGGCCCGCCGGAGGCGAACTGCTGCTTGGAGCACGCGATGCACGTGAGCATCCTGCCCCGGTGCGGTGGGTGCCCACGAACGCGCTGGCCGGGCGCCGCCGAGCACAGCTCACGGACGCGCGGTGACAGACAGTGACGGCAGCAACGAACGAGTGAAGCTTGTTGCGCGCTTTGTTGTTTATAATCGGCGGGCCGTGTCGTGGTCGCGCCTCGCCCGCAGGAGGATCCTCCCTCCCCTCCTCCTCTGATCTCGAGCTCGGGTTAGCGGCATTAATGGCGGGTTAGGATCCGGCGTTTGTTTGTTAATGGCAGTGCAGGGGGAGGCGCGAGGCGAGTGGGCTTTTATTTATTGGCGGCGCCAGCGGCTGCTGCTCCGCCGTCAATGCGAGGCTCGCCGATGACACGTCGTCTGCCATGGCCGGGACAGCGGGCCCCGCCGCGCGGCCTCTGGGCTGGATCTGTCAGAGCAGAGAACTTTTTTACTCGTGCAGGTGCTTCGGCAGAGGCCTGCGGCCGTGGGGTAGGGTAGGTCCGTGAAAAGGCGATGGGAAAGGTTGTTCAAATCTGTCGTGATTGGAGTGCGGCGACTCGCACCGCCTGACACGCTGTATGGTTTTTGTACTTGTACACACCGTGTTTCCGTATATGAAATGGGCAACGCTACCGCTTCACTCGCTTACTGGAGCCATCCGGTCGATGGGTGGTGGTCCGATGAAGCTGTGGCCGGCCAAGGACACGGCGACGTCGCCCCAACCCTTTTTGTCTCGTTCCTCGCGTAGCTTGCCGCCCCGCCCACCGGCCACGGCCACCGCCTCCGTGCATGTGCATGCACCGCGGCTCTGCGGCCGGCTCGCCGCGGATGGACCACCGCGCCGCACTAGGTAGTAGTAGCACCAAAACCACCGCACCAACCGTGACGACATCGCTATCCCCCGCCCACTCGTTCGTCATCCTCCAACGGCCGCCGCCGTCACGCCCAGTCCACTCAGCTAGCGTCGATCGATATCATCACGGCACCGTGCTCTTTCCGGTACGCGCTACGCCATCTACTCCTCGAAACGAGCAGAGCCACAGGGCAGCGAGCGAACCCCGGCGGCCGCTCGTGCCGCTTTCCGGCCGTCCTTGCGCGCGGCGGCGATCGAGCCCCATGCATTGCACATGAGTGGCCGCGGGCGGGCGCTCGACGGACGGCACATGCGCGCGGTGGGGCTCGGGCTGTCTCCCACCCAACGCGCCTGCTACCACCACCCGCCTGCGCGGATCGGTCCCGCTCTTTTGCCATCGTGGGGTTGCTATGCTAATGCCGCACCTGCTCCAATCCTTTTTCGTCTTTAGCTAACGACACACTCAGTTCCCTTGTCTGCGTCGCGGCGTGCATCATGATTAGCCAGCCAACAGAGAATTGCTTTTTTTTTAAATGAATGTTCGTTCCGCTTCACCGCTTGGGCTTTGGTCAGCCTGCTTGCCGCACACGCGGACCAGTGGGCCGAATCTATCGGTAGGCTGAAGGAGCGGAGGTTCCAGCCCATCGTCTAGATGCAGGTGCACACGGCCCTTAACCTATCAGCGGGCCGAAAAACGCTCACCCGCCGGCTCTACTCCGGACGCTGGGGCACCAAATGAGTGGGCATCATGGTCAAAATCAAGAGAACAAATCAGACCGTCATGCACCGAGACGGTCGTGTTGAAGCGACGCGCATGAACGGCTCAAATGAGATACATAATGTCGCAATACGGCGCATAGGCGTATCAGATTCAGATGCGACGTGAGCAAACCCACGGATATGGGCCGACATGCTCCTTTTTTTTGTAACTTTATTATTCTTAGCACTCAAATTAAGACTGGCGATCACCTTGCCGTTTGGTCGACGAAGGGTGTATGCACGTCAAGCTTTGGTGCTGCCTTTGGTCCTCAGGCTCTCCAACGGAAAAAAAAAATTCAAGGAAGACGATGTGCTGCACATGATGACATCAACAGAACTCGAGACTCCTATCGGAATTTCCAGTATATACTGCCACTTCGTTTTGATTCAGCCCGCCAATAAGGAATCTTATTCTAGACAATTGTGTCAGTGTTGCTCATAAAACAAATGCTCTCACCACCTGGATATAGTTAGGACTAGGATCAATGCTGCAAAAGGCCCACTGCCGACACCCCGTGACTTTCTAATGCGACACCTAACTACTTTTTCCTGTTGAACCGTGACATGTAGTATTAAAGTATTATACCTTTTCTTTTCCTCTAATTATATATATTGGTGCCATTCAAAATGTTCAAAATACAATTGATGCCATTGCAGTGACATAACCACAATGAGACGCAACAAAAAGCGAGGAATTATGAATGCAGCTGTGCTTATCTTACACTGGAGGGGAAAAACTGCGTCTTTTGCAAGGAAAAGGGAAGGCCACCTTTTTTTTCTGGGAACTGTAAAAAAGAGAAGAACACTTTCTTGGCCAGATAGTCTGATCGAATCACCATTGTTGTTGCAGGTACCAACGCGGGGCCCACATCACCTCCTTTCTGACTGCCAGTCTGGCCCCACAGCTGGATACCCTGGATCCCAGTCGCCAGTCGAGCCAGCCATCTCGGATCCCAGTCGCCAGTCGAGCCAGCCATCTCGCCGCCCCTCCACCTCGTCCGTCTCACGTGAACAGAGTCCTCGTACACCTTCATTCCACGATGCCGCAAGGCCCCAGTGCCCCACAGAACAATGACCCATTCGGGTGCGTGAGACCCAGACGAACAAGGCCAGGGCCTACGTGCACTGGGTGCACGGGAGTGGTCGCTGCAGACCTCAGCCTCTTCCTCTCCGTCTCGCTTGCGACCTCAGGAAACGCCCTGCGAACCCCGGGAAGCCGCCACGCGACGACAGGGGCCCGACCCCTCTAGGCTCCTCGCCCTCGCTTCCTCCGCCACCTAGGGTTCTCTCCCGCTCGCTCCCCTCCGGCCGCCGCCGACGCGGCCCCGGGATGCTGGTGCGCCCGCGCAGGTAACCCCCGGACCCGCCGCCGACCTCCGCCACCGCCGCGCGCCATGTCGCTCCTGCGGCGGCGGAAGCAGCCGCAGCGGGAGGAGCCGCCGCCGCCCTCGGACAGCAACGGGTCCGACCACGACGAGGACAAGGGCGGCGACAAAGGGGGGAAGGCGCCGTCGAAGGAGGCGACGCGGCGGACCAAGGCCAAATGGTCGTGCGTGGACACCTGCTGCTGGCTGGTCGGGTGCGTGTGCTCCGTGTGGTGGCTGCTGCTCTTCCTCTACAACGCGATGCCGGCGTCGTTCCCGCAGTACGTCACCGAGGCCATCACGGGGCCCCTCCCAGACCCGCCCGGGGTCAAACTTCAGAAGGAGGGGCTGCGCGTCAAGCACCCTGTCGTCTTCGTTCCCGGGATCGTCACCGGAGGGCTCGAGCTCTGGGAGGGGCACCAGTGTGCTGAGGGGCTCTTCCGCAAGCGGCTATGGGGCGGCACATTTGGCGACGTATACAAGAGGTTGCTCTCTTCCCCTCCTTTTCGATTTTCTGCTTTTGCTAATCGCTTTGGTGCGCACGAATTTAATCTTGGGTAGCTAATACAAGAGTTCATTTTTGTTGTTTCCAGGATTGCTTTTATGTCTAGTAGGTTCAACCGGTCTATGCTTGTTGCCTACACGCTTTGTCTTCAAGTTTTACTTTGTTTGGTTGTTAGTGTTAGTTTTGGAAAATACAGGCTGGTGCTAGTGCTTTATCGGAATCTTCCATTCTTCAGTGTTATCGTATTTGTGCCTTTGTGTTCTTTTGGCAATGGTGCTAGTAGTCAACCAGGCTTGGCCTCAAATATTTTTCCGGACTCAATTTCGTTGTGCATTTGAGCTGCTGATTATGGAATTTATTCCAGTTCTTCTGAAAGCTGTTGGGTTACATTCTATGGTCTATCAATGGTAGGATGCTCCGTGGGGATATCAGCAATAATTATTCCTCTGACTTCTTGTTTGAGGAATAGCTTGAAATTTTATTGTCCTTTGAATTTGACATGCGCCTTTTCTGTACATTAATTTGTTTGACTCTCCTAATTCACTGTTTAGTTGTATAGTTGACATGTGCAATGTGCTGTAAGAATATCTTTTGGTGTCTTGATATGTTGGACCTTCTGTTAATATTCGCATTATGTTGTCTTGACATGTGCAATATTTGCATTCAGGCCTGCATTGAGATGAGTATTGCAAAACTAGGCAGCACCGATGTTGTTCTTCTACTATTTGTTTCCCCTTCCAGCTATTGCTATTTCTCAAGCATATTTTTATATACATATGTCGTTACTATCTTTTGACTTCGTCATTACTAGTATCTAAATTCCTGTAAGTGACAAGCGCTTGCATTCGCAGATGTGCATCCTGCTTCCTTGGCTTGACTTAAATTAGAGGGCATATAGAAACAGTCGTGAATAAGATAAATTGCTGTAAAAAGAAAAAAAAAATCATGCAGTTTCCGGAGTTCTCGAAGAAAATGATTTTCATGAAAAGAGAAGGTTTTGTACAGTAGTGGGAATGCGTTGTGGACTTTCATGCAGAGAAATTGGTTCCCCCTGGTAGTTATATTATTTAGGTTTTGCTTTTGTAGACAGGTCCAGGTACATTATTGTTACTTTCTGGTGAGAGTTGAGTACTAACCAGAACTTTGAAATATATACCTGCTGGTCATTACTTATAAGCCTCGCACTGTTTAGCCATCTGTATACATTATAGGATAATAAAGGGCTTGCATTTTTCCTTAAACTTTTTTTTTTCATTAATTTCAACCAGCCTTTGGGTGGAATGGTGGTTTCCTACTGATTTATTTCTTTGGTTCTGAAGTGAAATAAGCAACTTTGGGACCAAGTATATTTTAGACACTGCCAAAAATTGGAATGGCAGTTTCTTTGATTTTTCTTTATGGCAGAACTCCCATTTCTTGTGCTCGTTGTGAAATTGATTAGCCATGCTTGAGAACTTCAAGAATGTCATAAAATACAGTTTACGGATTACCTACTCACAATTTGATCATTTGTTGTTCTTTGAAGTAATGGGACAAGTTCGGTTTGCATGTTAAAGTCGTCATCTTTAATACTGCATATTTAGCATGTTAATTTATGGATTTTGGGTGAACCATTGTGCTTGTTATGCATATAAACAGCTCCTATTACTTTTGGCTTTACTGTCTTATTATCTCTTTCTCATCAGTTGCCTTGTAACTTCTCCAGACCTTTATGCTGGGTTGAACATATGTCATTGGACAATGAAACTGGATTAGACAAACCAGGAATCAGGGTTAGGCCAGTCACAGGTCTTGTCGCAGCAGACTACTTTGTCCCTGGATATTTTGTTTGGGCAGTCCTAATTGCCAATTTAGCTCGTATTGGATATGAAGAAAAGACCATGTACATGGCTGCATATGATTGGAGGTTGTCTTTTCAGAATACTGAGGTATCCTTCTTTGATAATCGTATGGATTGGCTATTCGGTTCTGATGTTTGGCTATATTGGCCAATGTTTCTTGATACTGGTCTTGAATTGTCGATTGCCACATGCAGGTTCGTGATCAAACTTTGAGCAGAATAAAGAGTAACATTGAACTATTGGTGGCGACTAATGGTGGAAATAGGGTGGTGGTGATCCCACACTCCATGGGGGTCCTCTATTTTCTGCATTTTATGAAGTGGGTTGAAGCACCTCCTCCCATGGGAGGTGGTGGTGGTCCAAACTGGTGTGCAAAGCATATCAAAGCAGTAATGAATATTGGTGGACCTTTCTTAGGAGTTCCCAAGGCTGTTGCTGGGCTTTTCTCATCTGAAGCCAAAGATGTTGCTGTTGCTAGGTAATGCAAATATAGAGTATGGTAGTTCTTCTGGTGGTCAGTTGCCATGATTTACTGAGATCATTTGTTTCATAATGCAGTTCTTTATTAGATTGTATTCTGATTGATTCATTCTTCATCGATGCTTGTTGTTAGCACTCATCAATACATCATCCTATACTTGCATATTACTTCTGCCAATGTTAGTTCTCTGCAAGTTTTTTTCTGGACATTTCTAATTATGCATATATTTTTTTAATAGGATGTGCTCTTTTCTTGTTTAATCCCTAGTTCTGACACCCAATGGTCCGACCAATGATTATTCTTTTTCACGATCACTTCAAACATTATTAAATCTATATATCTTATATAGATGCAACCCACTAAGAGTCATTTACTCCTATAAAGCTGCACTCTCATGAGGCCACATCACTTGAATTGTTTTATCCATTGGATCCCGGCCAACTGCACATCCCGTCTGTTGATTCCTCCTCTGTCTTCCTGCTCTGTCCTCCCTCCAGCAGTCTTCTTCCTCTGACCTGTGTCCATCTCCCCGGCGTCCCCGCTTCCCTCTTTTCTCCAAGCATTACAACGACCAATAATGGCTTCACAGGGAGAGGCTGCGCAATTAGTAGCTCTAATGACATTCAATTGCGCAAGTTACCAAAAATACATGAAGTATTGCAGCACTCCATGTCCCTCCGCTGATTGATTTACCGGGCCCGAAACTGACCTCCACCACGCCTCTGCTAGGAAAACCGTCGACTAGCATTGAATTCAAACATGCATAGGCGAGGCCATCCATCTCCATCCCTCCACCATTGTTGCATCAGCCTACAGCACCGTGCCTCTCTCTCTCTCTCTCTCTCTCTCTCTCTCTCTCTCTCTCTCCCCTTACCATGTAACCAGCCCTGGAAGTGTCTTTTGTCCAGAGGATTTCATAGTTACAGGAAAGACCGAAAGAGCAAATCTTTCGTTTCTTTCGTTATTTATTCTTTTCATTGAGATTGATCCAGATAGTGCAAACCATGAGAAGTCGGTTTGAAGGAATTAGATATCTGAATTTGCTAATTAACCATCTTCTTTGACATATACTGGTGTTGCTCCATGTAATTCAAAAATCTCCTCTCCCCTCTGAAGATAGACGCTCATTTGCAGCTCTTGGTTTGACTACCCATCGCCAAGATGTTTTCCATGGAATGCACCAATCACCTCTGCAGGACTGCATCTAGCTAGGTTCTGTAATGGATTTTATCTGCATATGTACATGTGTCAAGTATATTGATTTTGGCTCTGAAGGTTGGGTGCATATTTGGTTTCCTTAATCATTCAGGTAACACGGTACTCAAAAGCTCCTTTTAGATTTCAAGCTGAGATATGTAGCCGGATCAGTCATTTAGGTAAGTGCAGTAGAGGAAACAAAAAATAGACCTCCACAATTTCTCTAAACCTGCACTATAACTCATTCACATGCTTATGGGTGTTTGTTTTTACTTCTAATCTGTTGTACTTCGGTCCTGCAGCCAACGCCTAATAGAAAATTTTCAGGTGGTTGCTCACTATTTTTTGGAGATGTCGTCCAGAATTTAATTGCTGCGCAATCTACCATACAGATGCATTATCAAATTTCCTGTGAGGTAAGATGCCTATACCCTCCAGAATTTATACAGATCATTGGATTTTTCCATCCTTCAGCTCTCCTGTTGCCCTCTCATCGCAGTCTCACTCCCTGATAATCAAATCCCCCAGTCATCTCTGTGACACACACATTGTGTGATCATTTGTTTCAATTTAGCATTAGCAGAGATATGCTAGACAGAGTTGCACGTTTCAAATGTGTTTTCCCTAGGTTGATCTGTCCATTATTTAGCAAATTTATATATCCTTTACCTATACTGCATATCAAAGATATTAAGTACCCTCTTATATGTGACGATGCTTAATGCATGTGCAGGTTAGTCAATTGCTGTCAACAGCTTCGATGAATGGATACAGTGAGGTCTCATATTTTCATTTTCCACGAAATTTTTTCCACATGGTGTTCCATTCATTGAGCATTACATACCTGATATCATTTTGTCCTCTATGGTAGGCTACCCATTTGAATCATTTTTCATGCATGTACCTCATGTGTCATCACTCTTACCATATCGATGCATTTTGTTCAACAATAATTTCAGGTATTATTGTGTAACCTTTAAAATACCTTCAATTCTAGATTACGTAATCATTTTAGAGATTAAGAATGTGTTCTTAAAACACCCGCAGCAACGCGCGGGGAACCACCTAGTTACTATATGCTCAAATGCTAATTTCCACTCATATCTTACTCACATAAACATTGCATATAACCATGATAATGAAATATGCAATTATTTTATTCGATCAAATGAGCTGGTTTTATTTATAGAAGGCAAGGGTATAATGGAAGAATTCTATGAAATGTTACCTGGAAAATGTAAAACAGTATATGTTTTCCAACAATAAAGTAGTCTAAAGCCAAGGTATATAACTGTAATAGGGTAAACGTGTGTGAGTTAAACATTTCTCCATTAGGACTGCCATTGATCCCCTAAAATGAGCAGTAATGTAATCGTAGGCACGATTCTGAACATCCTGTTTATTTGACATAGGGTGTTCCCTCACTATCAAATTGTTTGGATTTTCTCTTCATGTTCTCCAACCTTAGTACAATCTTGTTGGAGATAACCCCATAGTATCATGATATAAGGTCCAGTAAAGAGAATCCAAGTTGTGAGCTAGAATTAATTGTCACTGGATTGCTCATTCATTAAGTGTGCTAATATAGTCCAGGATTCAGAGGTGTAGCATGCATTTGGGTTTCTTTAAGTTTTCCTGATTTTACATCAACTTGAAACCACTGGATGCATTAGCCTTACCATCTTGATTTGTCCAAAGAAAATTGCTCCATGTTGAAAAAATAAAAAGATAACCAGTTCTCCTTTATTCTTTTGTTGTTTACATACAGAGCTATTGCACCGGACGTTCTGGACTCCGATTTTCTTGGGCTTCAGACTTTGCGTCATTTGATGCGTATGACCCGTACATGGGATTCAACAATGTCAATGATCCCTAAAGGTGGTGATACTATATGGGGAGATTTGGATTGGTCTCCAGAAGATGGTCTTGAGTGTAAAGCTAAGAAGCAAAAGACCGACGATTCTGAGATTTCTAAGGATGTCAATGGGGAAAATGCTGAGGTTCAACCAGAGCCGGTTAACTATGGAAGACTGATCTCTTTTGGTAAAGATGTAGCAGAAGCTCCGTCTTCAGAAATTGAGCAGATAGAATTTCGCGTGAGTATTGAAAAGCATGTTAATAACCCTTTACTTATTCTTGGCTTTGGTATTTTCTCAGATTACTTGTCAAATGCCTTATATGTTTTGTATCTATTCATTCAGCTTCAGATTTGTTTTATGTAGTGAGCATTCGTTTACATACTTATCCATCATACACTTTATGTTTAAATTATTCTTGTTTGACCCTTTCAACCACCGTAAATAGGTTTAGCCCCAACTGAATCTCTTACTCGATTATCCATAATGAAAGAGTTGTGCTTGCAACACTTGATTATCCTTAATGATTGTAACTGGGTTTTCAACAATCAGGCCCTTTGTGTTTGAATTAGTAGAACACACTTATGGATAGCATTGAAGATTTTCTTTTTGTTGTGTTGCCATATATTGATATCTAAAGTGACTTCATGGACAGATATTTTGTTATTTTAAACGTAGATCAATAAGCAGCATATGCACTTCTATGTTGGAGCAAAACCTTACTGTAAATCATTTCAGGATGCTGTTAAAGGCCGTAATATTGCTCATTCAAATACATCATGCCGGGATATCTGGACGGAGTATCAGGAATTAGGGTGGGGTGGGATAAAGGCAGTTGCGGACTACAAAGTTTACACTGCTAGTTCAATCGTAGACCTTCTTAACTTTGTTGCTCCAAGGATGATGCAGCGCGGAAGTGTTCACTTTTCATATGGAATTGCTGATAACTTGGATGATCCCAAGTACCAGCATTACAAATACTGGTCAAACCCATTGGAAACAAAGTATGTGTCTTTTAAGGTTCTTGTTCTGTATTCTGTGTATTACCTTGCTTTCCCCGCCTTTTGCAGCCTAGCAGTTATTCTTAACTTATAATCATTTCATTTGCAGGTTACCAAATGCACCTGACATGGAGATATTTTCAATGTACGGAGTAGGTATTCCTACTGAAAGAGCTTACGTCTATAAGTTGGCTCAACAAGCAGAGTGTTATATACCTTTTCAGATTGACGCTTCTGCCGAGGGTGGGGATGAAAATAGCTGTTTGAAAGGGGGTGTTTACTTAGCTGATGGTGATGAAACTGTACCAGTTCTCAGTGCGGGTTACATGTGTGCAAAAGGATGGCGTGGGAAAACACGTTTCAACCCTTCAGGCAGCAAGACATACGTGAGAGAATATAGCCATTCTCCACCCTCGACTCTTTTGGAAGGTCGCGGCACTCAGAGTGGTGCGCATGTTGATATTATGGGGAACTTCGCTTTGATTGAGGACATCATCAGAATAGCTGCTGGAGCAACTGGTGAGGAACTTGGTGGTGATCAGGTTTATTCTGATATATTCAAATGGTCAGAGAAAATTAAACTGAAGTTATGATGCACGGGAAGATTAAAAAAAGTGCCACTTAATTGCTAGACTGCAATTCTGTGAATTTTGCTTTGATCTTGTATTTTTCTTGTTCACATCCGAGTCTCTCCGTTTGAAATCTACATTGATAGAAGCAATGGTGTACTACTATTTTTGGTTGTACGACATTGTATATTAAATGTACAGATTTAGTTAAGTTTTCATTTGTTAGTTAGAACCGCTTGGTTTTCCCCCCAAGTCCTATGGCTCCTATTAAGGTGTGGCTTGGGATACTATGTATGTTAAGTTTTATTTGGTATTTTAGTAGCTAAAACTGTTCGTTTGTTTGATTCTGTAGGGTTTTTTTTTTCATTTAGCTCAGTTGAGAATGGATATGTATATTGCCTATAATTATGTCTATCTTTAGATGGTCAAAGCCGTCATATGTACTCCCTCCTGTATTGAATTCTTGAACTGACCAACATCAAGGATACAACACCCGAGGGAGTATTCACAGATTTACAGGTTCCACCATAGCAGCCTGTCCATTCTGCCTATCGTCTTCCGGAGCTTGTGCCGCTGACCCTCAGTCCACGACCTGTGCATCCTTTCCGACTTGTGGCGCTGTTCCAGCCCAAGTGCGGATCGGCAGCAAATCAGAGAGCATTTAGTACTCGATACAAGTTGCAATTCGAAATGGTACGGACTTTGTCTATCTACAGGTTTTATTTCTCCTCTCTCCAGATTAGAGCAAACACGAAAGAAGCACTGAAGGAGGTTAACATGGGGGCCTTTCGAGGTCGTGCGTCGACTGGAACCGGCCCGGGTGTTCCTCCGGCCCGGCCCATGGCGAGATTGGAGCGCTCTCGACGCGGTCGTTTTGTCGCGTTAGGCGTGGCCGCGCTCAGACAACGGGACGGACGAGAAGCCGAGAAACGGGCAACGGCCACGAGCACCGGCGCGGTCCCCTCCCCCCTCCGCCACGAGAGGGAGACGCCAAACTGCCGTTGTTCGACAACAGAAAAGGACCAAACCGCCGAAGCGGCGCGGTTCGTGGCGACCACGCACGTCTCGCGCGCCAGCACGTGCGCGTGAAAGCGGCGCGCGACCCGCCACGGATCTCCCCGGCCGCGGCGCGCGCGCGCAGCATTCACGTACGCACCTGCCCGCCGCCGATTGCTGCCAAGCAGCTCCACACAGCAACCCACCCCTGCGGCGTCGCGCGCGCTCCCCGTGTCCGTCACTTCTCGGCGTGCGAGTGGGATCCGAACGCGGGCTTGGCTGCCCTCGCTCGCTCGCTCGACAAAGAAAAGCGCCGGAAAGGCACGCGGCATCCTCCGCTCCGCTTGAGTTTGGCTGCGCCGTCCGCGTCTGTCTCTCGGCTCAGGCCGGCCCGAGCAACCACCGGGTGATCGCCGACCGGCCGGTCAATCGATGCGTGTCGCAACAGCAGCCTGCCGCTCTGGCGCTGCCTCCGCGGAGCTCGTGGTTTGTGACCACAGGACCGGTTTACCCTTCACCGGACGAGCACAGATTGGTCGATATCTGCACACAGTCCCTGTCTCAATTAACATTGCTGCCGCCTGCAACTCAACCGACGGCCTGCATGCGTGTTCAGCTCAGTTCTTCAGTTAAGTCCATCACTGCGACCCTCAATTTCGTCCGACAGTGTGCCGCGATCATGGGCAGCTTGCTGCTCAAACTGCCCGTGGAAGTGTGGAAGCGATGATCGGCCGATTAATCATCGAGACCCCCCGTCCCAATTGTGCACGAACTGTTGACGACACACCACGATCACACAGCATTATCATGCGTTACTTGCATCTGGAGCGCAGGACACGACACAATCTTATCGACCAGTGAGGTGCGCCGCCCCGTTCTTTGGAAGGTCCTGAATCTATCGGAATACCTGGCACGTTGTCTTCTTCCTGGTACGCGCACGGTTCACACAAAAATGCGGTGTGGTTTAGGTAGGCTCACTCCAATAACCAGCGCTCCGGCGCGGCGGTGCTGTTCCTTTCGCGCACAGCCGTCCTGTCCAGATCGTGCTCCGGCATACAGATCAGCCGTCTCTGTCGCCGTCCGTGCGCGCGCGCTCGGTGTCTGTATTTGATCGGATCCTTCATTCACGCTCCCATGCAGGAGCGCTGTAGCAGAGCACCGCATCGAGCCATGATCTGCTCATCTGCAAATGCGAGCGTATTATATTATCCGAGGCCAGCTAATTAAATGGACAGGACTGCTCGAAAATTAATCATGCATTCCCTTTTGTCGTACAAGTTGCGGCTGAATCTTCGTGCTCGATCTTGGGGTTTTATAAAATTGTGACACAGCTGGGTTGCTAAGACGTGCGTGGCCGCGAGCGGACATGAACTGCTCCGCCCCATGCCGGTGCAAATGCTCGTCAGATCGATCAGGGTATGCAATTATGCATCCTCTGGAACACGCCATGTCATCTTCAGCATCATCCCGGTGTCGTACATTTCCATGGCATGCCGTACTGTACAGACTGAAGATTCCGGCTCTGATGAGGTGATCCAGTTCGGTATTTTTAAGATATAAGTTCAGACTGAGCCAGCCGCGTTGCTCCCTGTCACCTTCCTCAAACTGAGAAGAACTGGTGGAAACGATGCTATACATGCTGATGCATTAACGCTGATCCAGTTTCGGTGTATGGTATCACTGATAATAAGTTTATACTATGGATAGATCGGGGGCCATCAAGCCATGGCATGATGGAGTAGATCGCTTGCTGACAAAGTATGCTTAGTCTCTCAGCTAGCCCAAGCACTTTCACGGCCAGATATATTCGAGTCCTCGAAATGGTCCAGCCATCATGATTAGTTCTACATATTCTGTTGATAGAGATTAGAGTACAAAGAAAACAAATGCTTCAGATAGAAGCTACACACATCAATCCAAAGCAGGAGGCTGGGCACATATGCATATCAATAGTTCATGAAAAAAAAATGTGCGAGGAAACGAGGGCGTCATGGAATATTGGTCGGTTGAGGCCGACCTACTTCGATGTGTTAACCAATTAGCAGCGTCTGGTAGAGAGCATCATCTGTTGAGCCTAACTATGCACGGTTGTGTCAAATAATATCTTGTTAAATTGTTTGGTGAACAATGCAGACGAAATGGATAGGATTCAAACGTCCCATGATATACTACTTCAAGTGTTATTATTTTATTTTTAGTATGAAATGAAACATACCCCCTTCTCTAGATCCTAAGATGCATGCACACCAGCACTTCTTGCGGTTCATATATCATTTGAGTGTGGATGACAAAGAGCCGGATGACAAAGAGCCATCATTTACCTCTGATCTTGAGAAATGAGAAAAATGAACGGTTCTGAAATCGTATCCCCTTGCAAGACATCCGGAAACGCAACCAAATAGGCCACAAGGGAGGAGGAGCAGGACAACCAAACAGGGCATGTTAGTGCATAATACATGCAGAGACAACAAAGACTGTACTTTGGTCATTTCAGAGTTCAGGCAAGATGTTGTAACATTATGTATTGAGATGGCAACAGATTCGAAAAATGAGCAAATATAGACATTTTACACAATACTGCAGCAGTATTTATTTTAATATACTGCAGCATTATTTTTTTAATATACTGCAGCATTATTAACATGCAAGAAATAGAACAGAGCATAAATCTTTTTGAGTTCTGGACACTTGATTTTCCCGGGGTCTTAGCAAGCTGCCGCCCTTTGTGCAATGGCGCGGTTGGCCGCGAGGCTGGTCGTTCCGTAGACGGGCAGCTCGTCGGCGCCGGCGCCGCGAAGGCTCTCCAACTCGAAGAGGTCGGAGCTAGAGTCACTCCCCTCCTCGTCTTCCTCCAGCTCGTCGAGGCTGCGCACCAGCTCCTCCACCCTGCGCCGCACCACCGACGCATCGGCGTCCGGTCGGAACCTCACCGACGGTTCCGGCGCGACGGTCGCTTTCGCGGTGCTAACCGCCGACGCGCCCGATGTCTTCGGTGGAGCCGGCGAGATTGGCGGCGTCGGCTGAGGCGCCGCGGCTGGAGCCTTGGGCTTCCTCTGGAGGCGCGCGGAGGCGAACAGGGCCTTGAGGGCGCACGCGAACGTCGCCGGCGACGGCGGCCGCGAGGACGGGCTCCTTGGCCGGAACCTCGCTCCGGGGAAGCACGGCCTGCTCTTGCTCTTTCTTTCGCTGTTGTTGGGCTTCGCGACCACCTCGTCGGTGGCGATAGCTGGTGCCTCCGTCATCCTCGGCGGAGGTGGGCCGTGGCGGCGGCGAATGGTGGACCCCGTGTCCGTGGTCGACGCGGACGAGCAGGAGAAGCCGTTGCTGCTGGACGACGAGGAGTCGGAGGAGGACGCGGTGGACGAAGCGTACCCGGAGTGGCGCGCGCGCGCGACCCCCGTCTCCCGCCGGCGCCTGCTGTCCGCGCCCGCGGCCTGCCTCGGCTTACCGCCCGCCTCCTTCGCCCACCAGAACTGCGGCGGCACCACCGTCGCCGCCACCTCCTCCGACCGGCGGCGCGGGGCGTCCACGACAACGTTCGCGCCTTCGCCGCCGTCGCCCTCGTCGAGAGAGCGGTAGATGGCGTCCAGGAGCGAGGCCGAGAAGGACCCGCTGGACGTCTGCCTTCGCTCCTCGCGCGCCCGGCGCGGCGGCGGGAGCGGGGGCGGGGGCTTTCCCTTGCCGCAGTGGCCGCCGCGGCGCTCCATGTCGAAGAAGAGCCGCACGCTGATCGGCTCGCCGCCGGCACCACGTACCAGCAGCGTCAAATAAAGCGAAGGGATCGGAGGCGCGCAGGAGTGGAAGAGGCGAGGAAGGTCGGGTGGAATCGATCGGTGAGGTTGGGCGGGGGACGAGGGCGAGACGTGCGCGGCGAGGCTTATATAAGTTGGTGGCGCGTGCCGCGGAGTGGCGGGGGAGGCGCTGCGTTGGCAATGTGTCCTTCGCGCTCGCCTCGCTTCTTCGCCGCCACCAACCGGGGTCGGGCGCCGCAGATAATTATGCCCGGCCCGGCCATCACGTACGTGGTGGCCGGCCGCCGCATGATTGCCCGTGTGGCGGACCGCCAGCTGAAATGGCATGGGCTGATGGGCGTCCAGCCACAGATGCTCTACTTTACTGCGTAACATTGTGTCGCGATCGGGCCTAATTGTGGTGAAGTGGCTGGATCCGGCCCCTGAACAGCTCGGCTCACCTGATTGCGTCGTAGCAGGACAAATTGCAGGGGCCCTGCAGGAATGGCTCCATGTCAATGGCATCTTCAACCATCAGCCAACGAACGAACTACTGCATATGGAACTCGACGGTCCCCGCTTTGTGTATCTTTAAATTTTTTTAGGGGTATAGTAAGTATACTGGCACTCCCCTCACGAACGTCTCAGTCAGCCGAATAATCAGTGGCGGAGCACAAGCACAAATTTAGGTAGGGCGGCGTTACGCCCCCACTGTGCCCTCTCTCTACCGCAGCGAAGCCGGGCTGGCCGGGGCAGTCCTCCGCCTATCTTCTCCCTTCACGCACAGCGAGCGGAGCTTCGCAGGCATGGTAGCCACAGTTTGGGAGGTCGATTCCAAAGGTTCATCGGTGTGGCCACGGTGAGCAAGGATTGAAATCCCGCGGTAAACCGATCGGTTTCGCGAAAACCGGAACGGTCCGGTCCGGTTTACCCGGGACTCCGGTTTTCGAGTTTAAAATTCAAAAAAAATTCAAAAATATGTAAAAAAACTAGATGAAATTTGCAGCGCAATGATGGAACAAGAACACAAAAATTCGATCGTTTGATCGGTCAAAAAAATCATGCAAGTTTTCTGGGTTGAAAAAGGAAGGGAAAAAAGAAAAAACCATTTTCTTTTTTCTCATTTTGAACCTGAAAGCTTCATCGATTTTTTTGACCAAGCAAACGATTGAATTTTCGTGTTTTTGTTGCACTAATGTACTTCAAATTGCGTCTAGTTTTTTTTACATATTTTTGTTTCAATTTTTCAAATTTTTATTTTTTTTGCTTTTTTTAAAAAAATTTTCCCCTCCAAACCGGTTTTCCGAATTTCGGTCCGGTTTTCCGGACATTTTGACTACGGTTTACCGGTAAACCGTACCGGTTTACCGTTCATTTCGGAGTTTTTTGGTTTAAAATTTGGTTTTCGAAATTTGTAGCGGTTTCCGACCGGTTTTCGCGGTTTTCCGGAAAACCGGTCATTTCGGTGGCGCCTGGTAGCACCGGTCAGTTCGGGATTTCAATCCTTGACGGTGAGGCGCAGCGGTTTGTTGCATAGGTTTTGGCGGCGGCAATGCCGTTCCAGACGTGCAAGGCGGAGGCTGCGAGGTGTGAGCAGTTCGACTGAGGGACCTGGCCCCTTCTTGCTGTATCAAGGCCCAAATTGGAGCTTGGAGCGCCAACGTTCGCTCATTGTTTTGATATTTTATTTGTCTAGCATATCATACAAATAATCGAAAAAAAACTGGCTCCGTTTTTTAATGATAGATAATACAATAATGTATATCGGTGCCAAGTTTAAAATTTCAGTATATTTATCAACTGAGATAAAAAATTTAAAATAATTGTTAAATGATCATAATGTGTCACAGACAAGAGTTCTCAAAGTTGCAAAATCGTAATGTCATGCAGACAAATTCGACTTTGTTGGTGTGCTGCGGACAAAGCTACCGTTTCTCGATGTGGTTCACACAATTTTGCCTAAAAGAAAGGGTCTGATGGCTAAATGGGTGTCTGAAATCTTGGATTTTTTTTTTTGAGGTCGTCTGAAATCTTGGATGTCTAGTCTAACCCGGTGTATAGGAATTTCGGAGTTTTTAGATGGATGTCTGAAAGGCTACAAGTAGGCCTCACCCAAAGATACATGGGCCTCACCCGAAACACTCCTTAACTCTATGCACAAATGCTCCTCTCAAACGCCAATCCCATACGTAGCCCGTCCTACAAAATCATTTTGATAGAACGCTTTAAGATTAGTGCGAAGGGACATCAAACGGCCCACGCACGCTGCTGGTTGAGAGGGAGAGCACAGATGGGCGACACGTGGCGTATTCTGATTGGAGCGGGTGGGAGGTGGGAGAAAAAGAAACGATTTGCAAACTTTAAACGTATTTTTCTCTTAAATCATAAGTCCGTTTTCGAATCCGTTTGAATCTACGTGTTTGTTACAATTAATTCTGCCAAATGAGATCCAATTTGAATATTTTTTAATTTTTTTTAAATTTTAAATTTTCGTCAACATTTTGAATGTACTGTGTCAACATTTTTTTTGCACTGCGTCAACATTTTAGATGTGTTACGTCAACATTTTTTAGCGAAAATGTTGACTCAGTTGTTGAAAATGTTGACATAGGCTTACGAAAATGTTGAAACTGGTGTTTGGAAATGTTGATAGTTACTTGATAGGCTAAGTTGCCTTAAGTGGGCCGAATTTGATAGGCTATTGGGCTGACCTACAAGTTGAATCCTGTAGAACGCCCTATGTATAGGAGGTTCCCCTCTCAAACCTGTAAAAAATGCTCCTCCAAAGAAAAGTTGTAGCAAAAATTCTGTACTGCATATGCATAGGAGGTGCAAGGCTTTGTGATAGCCACCGGCAAACGCATCACTGCTACTGACTAAAACTCCAAACGTGTCAGCCAAACCGCGCGCATTGGATTAATCGCCCCTATTGTCTGGCTCCCAATGCCAACCAGCACCAGCTTGTGCTCTATCTTTCTGCAGAATGCGTCAGCAAAGATTGCCTTGCTCAAGCTAATGATCCACGCCACCACAGAACTGTTTGTCTTCTTCACGCGGCTTTACGAAGAGGCCTGTGGTCACCGAAACACATCTATCAGTTTGGCTCATCCTGAAAATTACGAAGATGAGCAGCGAGCACCGCGGTCTCCGTGGACGCCTTGCCGGCCTCTTCTCCTCGGCGTCCGCACAGAACGGTCACGACGAACAGGTACGGTATATCACACGTCCTGCAGCACAACTGAGGAAATCATACGCAGTTTTCTTGGAAAGGATCATAGGCAAGGCAAATCTGCGATAGTTTTATGTTCTGTTCGATTCATGGTACTGAAGGTCGCGAAACTGATGGAGGAGCTCCAGAGGCAGAAGGATCTTAAGGACACGTACAAGGCCAGGCTCGAGAGCACGCAGGGGTACCTCAGGTTCTGCCTGGAGGTCGCGCAGGAGCACGGCTTCCTGCACCTCATGTCCGACGACGCGCAGCGGCGGTGCGGCGACGCCGAAGCCGAGCCTGCGTCGACGGCGGACGACGAAGACGACGACGTCGGAGGCGACGAACAAGCGGAGACGCCGCCGTGCGACCCGTACCTGGCGGCCACGCGGGAACTCGCGATGCAGCACGGCTGGTCCGTCCAGCCGGACGAGGTAACGATCAGTCCAGAACTCAACAGCGAAGGATATGCGTTCGTGCGTCCAGTGATTTTGTGAACAGCGCGCGCTCCGGCCATGGAACAGATCGAGCTGCACGAGGTGATCGGGCAAGGGACGACGGCGGACATACACAGGGCGACGTGGCGGGGGCTCGAGGTGGCGGTGAAGTGGGTGCGGCCGGAGTTCTTCCGCTCCAACCCGGGCGGCGCGGCCTTCTTCGCGCAGGAGCTCGACGCGCTGTCGCGGCAGCGGCACCCGCACGTGCTGCGCCTGATGGGCGCGTGCCTGCGGCCGCCCGAGAGCTGCTTCCTGGTGACCGAGCTGCTCAGCGGCGCCACGCTTGGGCAGTGGCTGCACGGGGCAGGGAGAGGCGGCCGCGGCAAGCGGCGTCGCCGCCGCCGCCGCCGCCGCCGCTGGCGGACAGGGTGAGCAGGGCGCTGGAGATCGCGCTCGCCATGCGGTACCTCCACGAGCAGACGCCCCGGGTCGTGCACCGCGACCTGAAGCCCAGCAACGTGCTGCTGGATGCAGACATGCGCGCCCGGGTCGCCGACTTCGGCCACGCCAGGTTCTTGCCGGACGGGACAGAGGCGCTCACCGGCGAGACGGGTAAAGCTAATACTCCGATTGCAGCACGTTCGCAACACACTAAGCAAAAATTATGCTCAAGGGATTTTGGTTGGCTAATGATTTTTTCAAAAACTAATTACTGATGGTTTAGGGACCTATGTGTACATGGCTCCTGAAGTGATTCGCTGTGAGCCGTACACCGAGAGGTGCGACGTCTACAGTTTCGGCGTGATTCTGAATGAACTGGTAACTGCGGAGCATCCGTATATTGATACAAGCTACGGACCTAGTAAGGTACTACTATTCCATCTCACGTTTCTAATAAATCAGTGAAAGATGTGGAGATTGTTCCGATAGAATGTTCAAACTTTCCTGAAATGATGCGCAAATTTCACCTAGCAGTGCCTGCCATTCAGAACTGTCTCGGTTAAAAATTGTGCCTTTTCAGCTGATACTTTGTTCGCAGATAATTGTGATAACTACTAATGTTTTGCAGATCGCATTGGAAGTGTCAGCTGGAAAATTAAGGCCGAGACTCCCGGAATCTGGTGCGTATCCTACTGGCCTGACTGATCTCATCTGTGGAAGTTGGGATGAAGAGCCTTCAAACAGGCCTTCCTTTGCCACTATAACTTCAACGCTTCGTGAGATCATACAACAAATTGTGCAACAAGGTGAAAAGAACCTGTATTCCAATCATCTATCGACTTGTCGGCAAGAGAGATTAAAATAAATGCATTGTATGACACTATAGTCCATTCTCCTGAGCTTTTCCTGTTGGTTGCATTACCTTTATTATTCTTTTTTTAGAAAAGGAAATATGTTTCAACATTTCAGTCTTTGCATCAACCAATGGATGTAGTTATTCATTATTACAAGACCAACGGCGAATTCCATCACGGAAACAAACCGAACACGATAAAGCACCATTGCTTCAAACAAACTGAATTTCTGATTTCTATCGCGACAAGAGAACACTCGTATGCGCAAATTCTTCACAAGTTTGACACGATAGTATAATTTTGCAATTAGAGTAGAAGACTTACAACTGACACATGGTTCCGCATGCCTTTCGAAATAAATTATCATGCATGTGAATTTCTTCGAAACGAGGGAGTCTCTCAATTTTTTTTTCGATTTCCTTTATCCCCTCAATTTGTAGACCATTTTGCTCCTACCCCTTTCTATTTCTTAACTAGCTGGGCTAAACTATGCTGAAGCTAGGGTTGTGGCGCAATGATCATGGGCGCGAGCGCCATCATGCCACCATACTTCGCATCAGTGATCGTCACTGCTCATTCAGTTGTTCTAAAGTGCATTGTTTACCCGGGTGCTATGATGTTCACAGGTGCAACGTGGCCTAGTCCTTATTATCATGTCGCCTGCTGATCAAACGTTCGCACATGGAGGTTGTCGTCAACTCGTCATTCCGTCGCCTGGGGGCCCATAGTTATCCATTGTTTTTTTTTTAGATCATAGTTATCCATTGTTATGCATGTCTTCACATGGAATTTGCGCATGCATGCTTTTGTGAGGTCCTTTAATTAAGGGCACATGCAATCGAATCATGATACAAATACGAAATAAATCGGATCAATCAAGCGCAGGCCTTGGAGCTCGTTCCCCACGCACCAATGAGCAGCCTCAAACAAAACAACGGCGACCAAACACATTTGTGCTTCATGCCAGAGTTTGGAGTGTTGTGACATAATCAGATGAATAGTGCGAACAAGACAAAATAGTTACCAGATTTGAATCGAACTCCACTTTCATAATATCAGATAACTCGGATGGTTCTCATCACATAGGACTCCAGATCAAAGAACAACATACACTCTTCATAGATTTTTGCTGGTGCAAATTATCGCTTTTTTGGGATGTTATTTTGCCATAAAGTATGAGCACCTAGTTTGAGGGCGATTTGTTTGTATCAAGTGCATCCCAATGTGTTGCAAGAGTTGTTTACCTACGCCAGTGTTATACAGATTATCACTCATGATACTATAAACATCTCGCATATCAAGATTTATACTTTTCTTTACCTTTTTTTTATTTTAGTAATAGCTTTGTCTTGTTATCAGGTCATTTGTTGATAACGGTTTCAATCACTATTTCTCATCAATCCAGCATTCAAGACTTGAAATTTTGATGATAATAATTAGTGACATTGAGCTTTTCTTATTCACAAGTTGTTTCTGCCTTCGACATTCCCTATTTACAATCAAGTATCAATGAGCTTGACATGTCTGAAAGGTAGCGTTTATAATCATAAATTAGATAACTTTTAGTTACTTATTAACTTCATTATGGTCGAGCATCCATGCAGGGTTTACATCTTGTTTTGTAGTTTGTATCTTACTTTTGTTTACCAACGGTGCCTTGTTGTTGTGACAAATGTGTGGCCCTTGAACAAGACTTATGCAGTCTCAACTTTGATAGTGAGTTGAGTGTGTCTAGAATATGCTTTATTGTTATTTAGGACCGTAATGTATATGTATCAGATAAATCACAATTCTGTATTGAGTTGGTTATACTGCATTACTTGGACATCTAAAATCATGTCATGTCCAAACAATTGTTGCATGGCATTTGCAAAGTTAAGTTTGATCAGTTTTATAAAGAAAATATAACATCAACGAATCTACTATCTTGTTATCTACGTGCAGGTTGATTTTTTTTTTTTTTTTGAGAAGAACGTGCAGGTTGACGGTTACTGCCGTGCTATTATTAGGGCCCCCATTTGATGCCGATTCAAGCGGCTCCGGCTCCTCTCGACAATTGTCCGCAGAAACAATGTACAACTAGCATCCCTGTAGCTAAGAGCCGGAGCACCTCCTCACACTGAAATGAACTAGGACCTGCGGAGCTATTTTTTTCAGCTCCTCCGGGATTCTGAACTATTCATAAACAGTACATAAACAGTGTGGGGAACCCAGTCGGTCTTATTTGTGCAAGCTGTTACTCCAGTGCATCAAAGTTAAGCTGCTTCGTTACTGCACGTGCGTTTCGACCAGTTTAAGAGCATTGCCGATTATGATTCTAAAAAAAAAGAGCATTGCCAATTACAAGACGTGCTGTGATCAAAACTATAGGCTGCCAAACTATAATAGTAATCATGCAAAGAAAACGGATGCTATTACGGGCTCATTTTTATATATTCATTCCGAGCAACTTCAAAAGGCTAGCTAAAATATACTCTAAATTCTTTGATTTTAGCTAGCCTTTAAAATAAAACACATCTAAAAAAGTTAGAGTAAACCAACAGAGTCTTTAAATCACCAAGAACCCACGGGAAGAAGAAATAGATAGTGAAAGTCCCTAGTTAAATATTGCTAGCTAAAAAAGTAGAATGGAGAGTTGGTTATTTTGGAAAAGGATTTGAAGAGACTGTTGGAGAGTTATTTTCAATAATATTAGTCATATTTAAAGAAAAAAACATGTTTTAGCTAGCCTAATGAAAGTTGCTCTAACGACCTCGTATGTATGTTGCATATATATTTTTCGGCATGCGATAACATGCATTACTGAATGCTGAAGATGTACTCAGTTCTAACGCTTTGGTATTGACTTGCGTATTTGGGATGTCCAATTTCTATGTTCTTATAATCGTATCATGTAAGGCAAAATGGTTAAAAAAGCTTGCTATGTATTGAGAGCCAAAGTTAGAATTAATACAATTTTTTCATTATCTTAAAAAATATGAGATTTCTGTAGCACCCATATAATTTGGGTTCCTGAACGCAAAAAGGTCCAACCAATCGACACATTAATTACCAACTATACAAAGGAAAAATGAAAACCGTTCGGAACGCGAGAGTACGTAGTGAGACTACAAGAATGCCGGAATGCACGCCGGCGTGTTATGTCCTACAAACAAACACCGGTTGTGCAATGGCTAGATGTAACTAGCTGAGCTGGGGCCGTCCAATCCCAATCACAAGGTGACATTGATAAGTCATTATTTGTAATGGCAAAGAGAAACCGAACTCATATTCTGATGGAATCATCATTTCCTTCTGTTACGTAAAGGTCGGCAAATAAATATCAACAGAAATACTTTACTGATTTTACATGTAGAATAGACAAGCGATTTGCAATCAATCTTGCCATAATAGGCAACCAATTTGAATCAACGCCCTACAGCCACTACGTACCTCTGTTTTTTTCGATTACAAAGTACAACTCAGACTTTTTTGTCAAAAAAAGTACAACTAAGACACTCACAACGCATGCACACTCACCCCTATGAACGCACATACGCAAACCCTACCCCTATGAGCATCTTCAAAGACTGAGCCGGCAAATCATCGAATTGACGAGAAGTCACTACTGGCGCCTCGCTGTCGACGGCCACGTCGCCTACCGTTGAAAGCACGACGCCGTTAAATTCTACTCCCTCCGTTCAAAATTATATGATGTTTTGGCTCTGGGCACGGAGATTAAGGAGAGGTGAAAAAGGTGGGTGCATAGAAAACAAGGAAGAGAGAGATAGAGATGTATATGGAAAAGAGAAATGTGTATTGGGAAGCGAGGGTGTCTTATAATTTAAGAAATGTTGACATGGCTAGAGTGTCCTATAATTTGGAACGGAGGGAGTAGAAAATTCACTCCCACGGAGAGTCGAACTCAGGGCCTGAGATGCTACTGAGGCTTTTGTAACTACTAAGCTACAGGGCCCTTTCGCAGCTACTATGAGGATTGTTTTACCGACTTGCGCTTACAAGTTGCCAAAGAGTCAGCATTCTTCTTGTCAACATGCACTGACAAGAGCAACACTATAATCTAAATTTTCATAGTTCTGAATTTGTGATTTATGTCTCGACGTGGGAATCGCGAGTTGTACATATTAATATATCACTGATATTCTTTCTATTATTTTGCATTTAGAGGAGCTGACTTACAAGTAGCTTTGGATCCGCAACATCGTTTGCATACACATAAAATATATGGAGACACTGATACAAGACAACACGCTAGAGGTTTCAAATGCAGCATGCCCTCCCACGCCCGTAGATGAACCTGGCATCGTCTTCAGTGTACACATGAGTCTCGTTCAACAGCCTGCATTTTTTTTAGCAAGAACACACATCATTTAGTATTTTTCATCATGATGGTCCAATGCCGTAATCGATTTAAGAGACAGATTAACTCATTTGAACTATGGTACGTACGACTGATGGACGTTTTTGTTCAGTGTGGTAGAGGAAATGAGGGACTCCCCGCTCAGGAAGTCAAGCTCTCCCTCTATCCTGTCCATGATCCTTCCATTGATCTGCTGAGCCGTCTGATCGAATGGATGATCCGAGGCCTTAAATGTGAACGCAATCAGCATATCACTAAGCCACACTGAAAAAATATTGAAATGCCGAAGGAAACAGCGAACGGAAAATCATGACAGTGCAAGTACCATAATCCAGCCCCAGGTGTCAGCAAAGGATGGAACATGAGCAGTGTAAGCTTGAACATCTGCTGCACCAATACAAGCTTAGAGGATAGAATTTGTGCCTATGTTCTTATCAATGAATATGAGCTATAGAACTTTTTTTTTTGTTTTTGTAAGACGATTTACAATACTCACATTTGAAAACATGCCTAAGGGTGTTGTAAATCGATGAGAAAACCTCCTTGTGAGTAAGAACACCGGCAGGTCCGGCCTATCCATCGCGATTCGTGCACAATGATCAACCGTAATCCATCAAATTGACTGCTGAGACTGATGCCATTTTCGAAGCAAAGGGAGTGTGGATCACCATACCTGGGTGACAAAGATGCCGTGGTCATTAAGCTTGGGTTTGAGGATATGCTCATAGAATGATTTAGTGTACAACTGATAGCATGGGCCTCCTTCCACAGGATCGGCTAGGTCGCCTACTATGACGTCAAACTTCCCCCTGCTCTTCTCCAACTCAGCCCTGCATTCATATGAATTCCAGATTTCAGAAACAAGATGTGCTTGCTCAACAAAGGAGTCTCTACTTCATGACTCGCGAGTTTCTTTCCAAAAGGTTCATAAATTTTGTGTTTTTCTAGCTTCGAGATTTAGTATTGGGAACAGCATAGAAGCACGGTTCAATAGTTAATAATGTTTTCTTCAGTAGCAAAGTACCATGAAGAAGTTGTGCTTGTTTTGGGCAAATTCTGATTCAGATTTTTCATTTTTTATTTATGCGAAAGGGCATCTGATTCAGATTTTATATGCTGAAACTGTTTAGCTATCTACTAATTACTATACCACAAAAAATATACTCTAACTGACGATCCTTTTTTGATGTTTGCGGATTCTCCTTTAATGTGCCTCATTCCATGAGAGTTCTGAGATCCAAGCGGCAAGCGAACATATACAGGCAGGACGACATCTGATTTTTCATTTTTTATTTATGCGAAAGGATATCTGATTTTTTTTCCATGCAAACGAAATGTCAGACGAGTACCTGGCGTCGTTGATGACGAGGCAGAGCTTATCGCTGTCGAACGCCTCGCGGTTCACCGTCAGGTATGTTCGGCAGAAATCAACGACCTCCTGGTCATGCGTACGTTTGCCACAAATAAAGTTTTTTTAATTAAAATAAGAAACGGATTTGTGTGTGGTGTGTTGCCGTGCTGTGTGCTGCACCGGAGCAACTTTGCGGTAGTTGAAGCTCAATCTTGTTATAGGTTATTTATAGTCCTATAGTAATTCAGAGGCATCAGAAATGATCTGAGAGCCTGTGGTTTATTATACCTGGTCTATGTCGCACATGACGACCCTCTGAACGGTCTTGTGCCTCAGAACCTCTCTTGCTGCAGAGCCCTCGCCACCTCCCATGATGAACACCGTCTTTGGGCTGATGCCACACCAGGAAAGGATCAGGGATCAGCGATGATCATAGTACGTTCCGTCCGGGGCATTAGTACTTACTTTGGATGGAAGAGCAGAGGCGGATGTATCAATGACTCGTGGTAGATGAACTCGTCCATCTCCGTGCTCTGCATCTTCCCGTCGATGATCAAAGCTTTCCCGAAGTGCTTGGTGTCAAGCAGCGTGATCTCCTGGTACTTGCTCGTCCCCCGGTGCAGCACGCTGGCGCGGCGCAGAAAAATCAACACCGACTCGGTCGTAACCCCCTCCCCTCCTCTTTTCAAGGTAAATGAATCGAATCCACGTTTGCATATGCATGAAGTTACCCGTTCAGAGCGTAGCAGAGCTTGAGATCGTCGTCGATCTCCTCCTCGTACCACTTGCACTCGGCCTCGGCGGGCGGCGCCAGCTGCTTCGGCGGCAGAGGCAGGTGCTTGGCGATGTAGCCGTTGCCGGTCATGACCTCGCGGGCAAGGGCCTCCGGAGGCATGGCTCCGACCATGTCGTCGTCTTGTCGCGCGAAGCCGGCGAGGAGCGGGAGGCTGCTGCTAGTGTCGTGTGGCGAGTGAAGGAGATTCGTCGTCATCTTATATATTGTGTGGACGAGCTGGGTATACGGGCCGAATCGCATAAGTGATGGCGGG
Source organism: Eragrostis nindensis (assembly GCA_012490785.1). NCBI lineage: Eukaryota > Viridiplantae > Streptophyta > Magnoliopsida > Poales > Poaceae > Eragrostis > Eragrostis nindensis. Next base: position 96,146 of record JAAXCT010001234.1, read on the forward strand.
TGTAAATTAAATGTCACGCTATCAGTATGTGGAAGGCACATATAGAACTACACAAAAGGGGTAGTATAATAATCCAATCCGATGAAAAAAGGCCAGCACGCTGTTGGGTTCATAACTTCCTTCGTATGTCTTCCTTTCACCTCGTTAGGTCGCTTGATATATGTTTATGTGATACGCTGCTGAGTGTTAAGAGCCGGGCAAATTAGCTTGCCGTGGTGGAGGTGGGCGGTTGTATTGTACTGATTTTTTCCCCCCTCTTAATGAAAGTCGTGTATTTTGGTAGTGATGTTTTGGCATTGATGGTGGTGGGATTGTAGGAAAATAATTTAGGGAGGTGAGCAGATATCATCAAGCAAGGTTTTTGTGTAAGCAATTATGGGTTTTGGCTTAAGTCAAAAACTAGTATGACTGCCGGCGCATTTGCGCGGCTAGACTTACGATACTATTTAAAATATTTTTATATTATTATAGAAGTTTAATATAGTTTATTGTTATTACCTATTTTATACTCTATATTTATAAAATGATAGAAAATAGATTGGAGAATTTTTCACCGTCCCTCAATTTGAGTGTGAGATTCATCATTTATCTAACAATGTAATTGATTTTATTTTAGAAGTGAAGTTGGTTTAAACGTGGCATCCTAAACAACTAACATCATGGTAGGAACAAAGGATGTGTCCTGCTACAAATAAATCTTTCGAAAGAAATGTGTCATGCTAAAAATAAGATAATGTGCCATTCTAGCTAGACAATAGACATGTCACGGTGTATTTTTATAACGATGTATTTAGAAATCAGGATTAAGTGTTTATTGGATATTTTTATTATTCTAAAATTTAGCTATTTGCTCATAATGGTATGGTTGGTAAATAAAAAATAAGAATTAGGTATATTTTTAGCTGTTTTTTATAATCCAAATTTAGTTTTTTGACTTGTAATGGCATGGAAGGTAATTTAGAAATAGGTGTGAAGGGTATTTTTGGTTATTTTTTTATTATTCTGAATTTAGCTATTTTTCACTCATAATGGCATGGTGGGTTATTTAGAAATACGTGTGAGGGGTATTTTTTGCCTACTTTTATTATTTTGTAGTTATTTTATAATTATTTTTATGGGGTTTTCTGACTAATTGTTTCATAATGAATGTGGTGGGTAATTTTCTGTTCTTATTTTCTACGATTAACGTAGAAATTTCTAGTATTCTAGAGCGAACGTGGTGGCTCCTTTTCTTGGTCAATTATATATATAATAGATTCTCAACTTTTGGATGTTCATAAAAAAATATATATACTTGAGATTAGCACTATAAGTTATGTTGCTAGATTGACCACGAAACCATCTATCATTAGCACCCCCCCCCCCCCCCCCCCCCCCCCAAAAAAAAATACTGCCTACTGTCATCCTCGTCGAGTGAGCTCCAGGATACGCCTGCCGCCTGCATGGTGGGACGCATACTTGGGCGTGATTCAACACGGCCTCGTGTCAAGTGCCCCAAAACACCCTCGCAAAAAAAAAAAAAAAAAAAAGTGCCCCAAACAAACAATCTACGCAGCGTCCACTCTCATCAGTACTGACCCGGCATGCAGAAGGGACGAGCTGCTGATCAGAGCACAGGCGCGCCGCCGAGCAATCGAGCGCGCGTGAGAGTGGCGCACTATACGGCAATAAGCGGCGGCGATCGAGACGGCGGCACTCGAGTCTCGGCTCACACGCACGCGTACTCGTCTGTGGCCTCGTGGAGCGCCCACCCACGCGGCCACGACGGCGTTGCTCCTCCCACACGGCGCCTTCCTCACGAGCTCGGTCTGGGGTGCGGTCGATCGTTTTGGAAGCTCCAGCCACTTACGGCGGCGCGCTTTTCACCCCGGCGAATACGCATCGATCGCCCGGAGGTTTCGTCGCTCGCCAGATTTCGCACTCGTAAACGACGTCGGCATTGCACTATCTGGTTTACAAGTGCCAGCCGTATTTGTGCCCCAGCAGTTGTTTAATTATGGCGCGCTCGATCGGTCGAGACGGGCAGATGGTGCCGAGGTGGTGGCTTGCCAGTGCCGGTCTTCGGCGTGCGAAAAGAGAGCGCATGCATGCAGCACCTGCAGCTATCCTGACCGATTTTCTGCTCCTGCACCTTCGCAGAAGCACGTCGCAGCGCTTGTCCTGTCGAATCGGGAAACACGATCGACGACAGATCGCGGAAGGTGAGATCTGCGCGCGGGAAACAGCTCTTTTTTTTTTATCAAACATACCTGTATTACTTTTTAAGGAAAACATACATATACGCGTACATATACAGATACGTATGCTAAGGATACGGGGACAGCTGTCCCAACCAACTTACAGAGAGACCCTTGAAGAAAAAGCAAATTACAAACAGGTCCCTGGGCTCTCTCCCCCAACGCCGCCGCCAGACGCCGCCGACAACGAGAACGCCGCCGACGGCGCGAACGCCAGCTTCTTCCCCGATCCGGAGAAATCCATCGCATAGCAGCTTCAACGGGTCGAAGTAGACACCCGTCCCTTCGGACGGGATGAGGCCATCGCCGGAAAGAACATCGACCTTGGGCGGCGCCCCAATCCCTCCAGATCTTGGACTTCTGCTCGCCAACGACGACGTCGAACGCCGCCGCGGATGACCCGAGCTCGATCCACTCTCCATCCTTCCACCAAGCCCGCAGCTTCCCCCGCATCCTCGCAAAAGAACGCCGCCGGCAGACACCGGCGCCGCGAACTCCTAAACCGGGGCCGGCCGGACCGAATCCCACCTCCAGACGCTCGCCGACGGCGCCGGAGTGATGCACCACCGGGGCGAGGAAGAGCGACGGAGGACCGGAAGCCACGACGATGTCGCCGCCATCGCCTCAGCTTCACCGCCGGACACGAAACCCTAACTATAGAAGGACCTAATCTACACACCATTGAAGACCGACGACCTCCTCCGCCCACCGACGACCTAAAGGCCGCCGCAGACGAAGAAGGCCGTTGGCCCTCGCCGGCGGAAGAACGGAGTCTCGGAGTCGCCCTCTTTTCGCCCCCTCTCTACTGTAGCAAGAGATAAGGGAGAAAGAGACTTGCGTACACTGGATCCGCGTGAAACAGCTCTTGGCACCGAAGATCACTTACTAGATCGTGCCCACGTTGGTTTGCTATGCAAATGCATATGCACGTCCTTCCAACCAAATTAGATAGTGGCGCCACAATTAAATTGCTCCGATCGAGCACCATATGACGTGGATTCAAGCATGGCATGTGCTGTATGATTGTTCGTTTGTGTGCCTCCTGCATGCACAGCTGCACTACCGCTTCATACGACCACTTCGTTCATGGCTCAGACAGCTACTCATGCAGACACGCCTGGGGCAATTAGCCTGTCGAGAAAAGATGGGCAATGATCTTGTCGACCGCTGGAGCACGTCGGAGTTTTATAAGTAACCCACACCCAACTCCAGAGGCCTGGCCCTGACCTGCACATCATTTGTGGTGCCACTCGAGGCGATATCGATCATGCGCGCGTTTTGGCTGTGCTACCGGTTTGGACGTGTTAAAAGAGGACTGTGCCGGTGCTATTGCGTTTTGGCTGCCCTCGCTGCACCCAAACGCATGGATCAATTCGACATCAATCTCGGCATGGTGGAAGGAACGAGTGGTGCAGCCAACATCACTGAAGAAAGGGGTCAAGACCCTGATTATCCTTGTGCTCTGGGAATGGTGGAAGGAGCGCAATCGAAGGATTTTTCAAAGGGAAGAAATGACGGAGACGCGCCTGCTGCAACGAATGCAAGAAGAGGCCACGACCTGGGGTGTCGCGGGTGCAACGGCGCTGCTTTCGCTCAGGGAAAGTCGTGAAAATGCTACCTAGAATGTTATCTCCCAATCCCTGATGTGATCTCAGTCATGTTTCCGCCATCGAGCCGTGTTTCATCTTGTGCAGCCTGCGTGCTGCCTTTATTGTCGGCCTGAAGGCCCAGTTTTTTTCTTTGGGGCAGCCTGTGTGCTGCTGGTTTTCAATCCTCTTCTTAATTTAAGCGACCACATAATACATATGGCTTTGAAAAAAAAGAGGGATGAAATGCGTCTTAGGACTCTTAATTACATAGAAGGTTCGTTAGCCTGTGTTTGTACACTATCCCTCCTTCATGAAGTTCGTTAGTCGGGGGGGTCGACTTCAAGTGATGGCTCTAGAAGGCTTTGGGGCAGCGGCAATGGGCAAGCTAGATATCGTCATTGGCTAAGGAATATGTAGGTGATGAGAAGAGTCTCGCAGACCGGTGAAGGTTCGAGGGCACGTGATGGCCAAATGCTATAGTGTGACAAGTACTCCCTCCGTTTTTCAATATATGACGTCGTTGACTTTTTTTGGTTACGTTTGACCGTTTGTCTTATTCAAAATATTTATGTAAATAGCTAAGTGTATAGATTAATCTTAAAGTACTTTTGATGATAAATCTAATGATATTCATTTCACATTCGAAAAATAATTATTTATATATAAATTGTTGATCAAAGTTCAACGAAAAAGTCAACAGCATCATATAATTAAAAACGGAGGTAGTACCTAAGTTATCTCGAGCGTTATGCATCCGTTCAGTTGTTCCAGTAGAGCTTGTGCAGTGGCAAAGCTAGATAAGGCCTGGGATCCCCCGTTGTTATGAGTCATGCAATTTTTCTGATTTCGCCTCTATTCCAATTGTTATGATCATGCAATTCCCACTCTGAGAAGCTGCTTACTTTGTGCTTGTCAGCGAGTGCAGACAAAAATCCATCAAATGGGCCATACAACTCGATCAGGAGTAGGAGACTACTACCTCCGTTTTTTTTACTTGTCACTGGATTTTACTGTAGCAATTTTGACCGCGCGTTTTTTTTCTGAAAAAATTACAAAGATGTGCAAAAACATGTAACGCTAATAAAGTATGTTGTATGATACATCTAATGATATAAAAGATTCAAATGTATGCACATATTTTGTAAAAAAAACAGACAGTCAAAATTGCTACAGTAAAATGCAGTGACAAGTAAAAAAACGGAAGAAGTACAAACCTCCATTTCAAAATACTTGACAACTTTGACTTTACTGTTCATAGTTTGACTATTGTCTTTTCTATAAATATTTGCTTAAACATTTGCGAATATTTGACATGCTTAAAGTACTTTTGACAAACTCTCTATTGATACTATTAGTGATTTAATTAACTAAAAGGTTTAACAAATATTATTGGTCAAAGCGTGAACAGTGAAAGTCAAAATTGCCAAGTATCGTGAAACGGAGGTTGGTATATATTAGCCATTTATGTTTGCACTGCCCATTCTCAAAGGAAGTTTGGTCATTAGTATATCTTGTTACCATTCGACATTTTTGTCCCTCACGCAAACATGCCGAGTCACATAAAGGTGGGCAATGCACAAGTCCAACTAACCGGGCCGACGCAAGAGACTACTTCGTTGGGCCTTTGAATTTCGACCACTCGAAATAACGTCGTTCGGTTGGCATCACAGCCCGGCGGCCCACAACGACCAGCTCTGTGCCCCGGCGAAGCTGAACCAGCCCTCGCCCCTCGCCCGTCGTCGCCGGCGCCGGTGCCCACCGAGACGCCGCCATGCCCCCCGTCAAGTGGTAATCTACTCTCACCTCCGACCTCTCCCCCTCCCATCTCTCTTTCTTCTCCGCCTCACCCCCTTCGTTTCCGGCGGCGCAGGCTGATGCACTGGCACCCGAACCCCGGCGCGACGCTCAACAGCCAGATCCTCGCGGAGGCGTGCGCCTGCGCGGAGACCCTCGGCGGCGTCAAGGACGGCCGCTGGAAGACCTCCATCATCTTCTACCGCCCCACGACCCGCGACGGCGCCTCCGCGGGGGGCGCGGGGCAGCAGCAGCAGCAGCAGCAGCACCCCGACGTGCCCCGCGAGCTCCTCGGGGTCGCGCTCCACGAACGGCCGGGGCTCTACTTCTCCATCGTCCGCGCACAGCGCCTCGTGCTTCAGGCGGACGCCGCGTTCCCACAGGTCATGGAGAAGCTCCAGTCCTACAAGGCCCGCGTCGCCCTCAACTTCGAGGTCACCTTGCCTCCCATCTTGCCCCTTCTTTTCAGATTTGACGCACAAACTTAGAGAATTGCGTTAGGGGTTAGGAAAGAAGTTTGTATTTTCATTTGATTCAAGCGATAGTGTGCAAATGCATTTGAAATTGAACTGAAGTTGTGAATCAAGCAGAGTCCAATTGCATTAATTTTGACTTCGCTTCTAGTGAGTGAAACGAATCGGTGTTTCCTGTTAAAGTTGGAATAGGACTTATGCCTGCTTAAATTTTCAAATTTCCTGGCTGAGATTTTCTAAGAGAACTGCCATGTAACGAAAGAACCACACGGGATGGAAGGAAACAAACAGTTAACATGGGTGATCAGATAAGCTGCAAGTGACACATATGAACTGGGACAAGATAAGCTAACCCAGATACCGTGTACAAAATCTAAAAGCTCCGCCTATTGAAACGTTGGTTTATATTATGTTACTTCCTGATTCTTGATATGTACCGTTTCTGTTTTAACTTCACAAAAGAAGCGCTAACGAGTAACCATTAGTAATCCTGATCAGGAACATAAGAGTTGATCGATAAAGTTCATATGTGCTTAGTTTCAGGTTTCTTATGTTATCCCTTTACTTCTTCTAGACACCTTGATTTTAGTTTTATCTTCTCTTTTAGTGCAGACTGCATTTAATGCCTTAATATCATATCTTATACTTTCGTCTACGATTTCAATTTCAATTGTTACGCATTGTTGAATATAAATTTTCATCTGCAGGGGATTCAGTATCAACTTGGTGATTTCTGCCTGAGGATAGGAAAATGTGTTCCTAACAATTCTGAAGCACTAAGAGGAATCATGATGGAGGTATCATTCCTTTTCATTTGTCTTCCTTGTTCCTTTTGAACTCTGCTAGCTTTCACCCTTCTGATTATTTGCCCTTTCTGACTAAAAGATGAAAACTACTAAGTTGGTCCGTATCTTCTTTGTCAATAGTAGTAACATTCTGATCGAAAAGAAATTGTAGAAAAGATTGAGTAGAACTTGTTCTCAACCATACAAACCTTATGCATGGTCACATATTTACTCTACGTAATTTACTTAAACTAATAATGTGGATGAAAAGGAGCAGCTGATGGGTTTTCCTCTATTCTATTGGCCAGCAAGTTGATATTATGGTGGTTCTTGCTCTCTATGCAGGTAGAGTATTATCCCCTATCTTCCATTGAAAAATCCAGGGCAATCATGGAAGACTTCTTTGACATATGGCAGGAAACAGTTGCGAAGAAGTCCCTACCTGGTCATTTCATTCATGTAGAATCAAACTTCTCAGATTATGGTCTTTCAGATCAATATTCTTTCCAACACACTGCAGTCCAGTATGCCATTTGCTTGCAGCAACTCATGGCTGCAGTAAGAGGCTAGGTCAAAAAGATCACCATGTAGCCTTCTTAGGTTGATCCTCTTAGCATTCGTAGTGCCTGAACATTTGTAAAAGATTCCAAAACCGCACTTGACAAGTTGCAATGTTCACATTCTGAATAAGTACCTGTGACCAGTTTTCATGAATTCAAATTGCCATCATATGCTTGATGGTTTGTCGCCAATATTTGCAAAATGAGCAATTGACGCCAATATTTGTAAAAGATTCCAAAACCGCACATCAAATTAGTGGGAAATTTTACCATCTTCGGTCTCGTGGTCAGGTGTCATTTGGTGAGAGTTTCTATATTTTGATTTCCACAGGTTTTTCCATAGGACAATTTGCGCCCTTTTTTAGGTACCTTCATATTTAACATAATAGGAGCGCTTGGAGACTCACAATCAACGTGCATGAACCGTGATCCTTTAAACTATACTTCTTTCCTTGTGTCCTTTGTGTTTCTCGTCCTTGTTTCTTGTTTCATCTCTAGTCTACCCCAACCCTGCTTGGGACAAAAGGCTATGTGGTTGTTGTGGTTTAAGTGCCTTCTTCATATTTGCTGGTTTCACAGCTGAAAAGGTGAAAATATCTTCTTCTTTTTTTTTTTTGCTCTATTTGGTCCTGCCATAGGCCCGTGCTGGTATGGTATCATTGCTTGGTTTAGTTTCCACGTTTCCTTAACGTGTCCAAATGTTTTTGTTGCAAACAGTATGCAATGGGCGAGCTATGAAAATGCAGAAGAAATTATTATTCGCATGTCTTCTGTATTCATACACAACAGTACAGAAACGGGCACAATAGTGCTCCAGACGAGCCTTACGTGAGAATAGGGCTGGACGAAAAGCTCGCAGCTTGCAAGCTGGCTCAGCTCGCTCCTAGCTCGGCTCGGCTCGGCTCGGCTCGGCTCGAAAGCAAATGTTAACAAGCCAAGCTAAAGATCTAGCTTGTCTGGTTAACAAGCTAGCTCGAGCCAGCTTGTGAGCTGCTCGTGAGCCAAATGAGCTGAGAAAGATCTAGTTCTAAGTCCTATTTTCAATAATATTAGTTCTCAAGACTATTGTGTGAATGTTCCAGATACTAAAGTGCGATGTTAATTTCTATTTGTAGCATAACTATGATTATTTGCATCTTAATCAACAAAATTTAGACATAACATCTATAATTTTACACTGATCATCTACAATGCCCAGCTCGTTGAGCCAAACAAGCTGGCTCGCAAGCTTAATGAGCCAAGCCAAGCTAAGTTTTCAGCTCGCTTCGATAACAAGCCAAGCCAAGCTAGCTCGTTAGACAAACAAGCTAGACCAAGCCAAGCCAAGCCGAGCTCGGCTCGCTCGACGTCCAGCCCTACGTGAGAATGTGATCTTTATCATTTCCTTCTCTGTATACGAATGAATACAATTGCCAAAATTTTCAGTGTTGTTGAGCACATAAACTACAGCTGAGCACCATCATCAATAAAAAGAATGGGGGTGATTACAGATACAACAGATACTATGGGAAAAATACCAGAAATCTATAGCATGACTTCCTTCAGCATATATACCTTTTTATCTACCTACTGCAGTAACGTGCCACCCTTCCCAGATGCTCTGTTGTGTCAAAATTAATTGCTTAAAGAGCATCTGCTGATCTTAGGGCAGAACCTCGAAACCAAATGTGCCATCAGCACGGATCCGAATTATCACACCTCAACAGAGCAAGTCGCCACTGGCAGGTAACAGAGGGACCTGTATATAGTTTCTGACCTAAGAGGCGTGGCTGGGAAGAGAATCATCATCCCTGTAACTTCATTCTTCACTATGTTTCTCACATATACAGCCAGGCAAGGGGTTTGCAAAGAATGACTCCTCAAGCTTTGGGAATTCTCCAGGTTCCCTAAAATATGGAGCACCCATTCGATCTTTGTGTAACTTTTTCACTTCAGAACTGAAAATCTCCCAAGATACCCTTCCTTGATCAAATTCATCTACTAGGGCCACAAAACTCATCCTACAAGACAAAGAATCAGGCATTCATAAAACGGTTAAAAAACACACAAACAAAAACGATTTGGCAACACTTGTATGGGTGGTTTTCTGCAACAGATAAAACTGAGCAATTGGTTCACCAGATGTACAAGGATTACCTATCTGGGTTAATTGTCTTCCTGAAGTTCTCAAAACGTCTATGGCCTTGTACAGCTTTTGCCATATTTCCATCGTAAGTGTAAAGAAAAAACGTCACTCTGGAGAGCTACAATATAGTCAAGACCAGCAAGCATATTTTGATGGTTTTTGAAGGACGCAAGTTCCTCTTCTGTTGCCAGTGTAGAATGAGAATAAATATTGGGAAAATCATCCATCAGTGCCTGCATGCTTCCATTGCCAAAAGCTTCACCGGCAACCAAGTAAATTCTGGTGCTTGGTGGGAAACCCAATCCTTTGAGTAAAAGTGAAGTTTCCCTTGGCGTCAAAGGACAGCCACCCAAACTTCTTCTCTCAGTTCCATTGATTTCTTTCTCTTTCCAGTGACTGACCTCATAACGCATTTTTCGCAATTCCTCCTCTTCTTTTGATGTCAAGCTGTGGCTGCAACCAGTAAAAGCTAGCATATCCTTCTCATACCTGCAAACATGAAAGAGACACACATTCATTCTTCCAAAGTTCTTGGGAAGCAAATATTAGCCTACCTTATTTTTCATGCAAGAATAATATGATACAAACTATATAAGTTCTCTTCTTAATGTGCTAGCAGGTGCAGAAGAAAGGGTTAAATAATATTGTGATTTATTATGGTTTATCAAGGTATAAAATGAAGATTCGTCTTCATTTGAGCAACAACTCACAGCTCAAAACCTTCAGAAAGTTGGCGCCGTAATTCCATAGCCATAGGTGCAGAAATTGATGGCTCAAGTTTCACAACAGAAGTAACAATGCTAAGGGTTAAATGCACTTCGACTCCTTGACAAGTGGTTTCATGACAAGTCTGGCCAGTAGTGCCCTGTTTAAGATCATTCACCATTGACTTGTCTAGGTAACCAATTCTATCAATAATATGCATTACAATGAGATAATACGGGTCACAGGCTCACTTTAATGAGACGCGGCATAATAACCCCATTTGTGTTTCCACTATTAAAAATGGTCTATATAATTTACTGATACAAGACAAGATCATGAACCATATCTATGGAGATAGAAAATAATAACATCTCATCTTGCTATGTCGGACATAATAAAATTACAGCTAAAAGAAAAGGTACTTAGTTAACAATAAGAATTCTACACTAAGAGAAATAAACTGTAAGGCACAGAAAATGACTGTAAAAAAATTACAAACAGAAGCAATAATAAATGGAAGGAGCCGTGGACTATAACTTGCCTTAGATGGAGAGCGAGGTATGGGCTTCCATCCTGGCGCATCCTCGAAACTAATGTAGTGCCGAGCTCTTCAATCGTATGAGAATACTTCAACGATCTGTAGTTAACCCGGCATCTCAATTTCTGAATATAACTAGGAAGGCCATTGTTTGCTAGGCGAGAATCTGTATGAGTAAAGTAAATGACTTTGTGTTTCTTCAAAAGAGGGAGGATCTCGTCTCTGTAATAGTTCACCTGCCCAGAATAAAAAAAGACTGAGCATTTTTCAACATTTCAACATCTATCCATATAAAATATGGTTAGGAATCTATGTCTAACCTTGGACCAAGATACCGGAGCTTTAGCCAGAGGCTCAACATGACTGTATTTCGCAGGCAATGTTTCAACAATATCAATGTCTTCTTTTAGTGACTCTATGAAATGCCTCCAATTGAAAAGGTCCTTAAATTCACTAATGCATAGAAAAAACACGAATGATTAATATAACCTTATTTAGTTATTTATTAACAAGCCTATAGTTGACGTGGTCTAGGGATCCCAACCTGTCATCTGCCCAGTAGGATGTATGATCAAGTGAAGGAAGAACCAGAGTCGCCTTCAGGATCTTAGCAACAGCTACCATGTCACAGATCTGCAACACGGATAATGGCACCATCAGATATCAGCCAGTGTACAGATGACAATTTAACATCAATGTCTAGGATAGTAGTATGTCACACCCCAAATCTCATTTGATTCAAACCTCCATTTGCATTTATGAGAATGTAGCCATTCGTGTGCGAGTCTTGCTCTACAAAATTACGAAAAAACAAAAGATTACATCAAGATAACAAAGGTCAGAAGAAATACCATATATGTATTATTGACTTACTTCTATGAGAGTTTGAAACAATACATTGTCTGAAATTTGTACTGTTTGGATGAGACCAGACATCAGAGGCCTAAATAAAACACCACCAAAAAATATGTTACTTTTCACAAATCAACTTCAACGGTCAAATGAATGGCATGTCTAGGCCAGGATATATACTACTAGCCTCAGCACCAGTGTCTTCTCTTTCACCAATTCTTGATTCCACTGTCATCAACGTCCTGTCACTCTCTTTGCCTCCCAAGTAATCCAAGTGACGATCAACTTGATGCCCTTTTTCACTGGAGAAGGAGGCAGATAGATCCTAGAAACATGTACAAAACGCAGGCAATTTACAATATAATACTGAAATATCTGCTTCTTAAATGTTTTATTCTAGATCATACAGTACTTCGAAAACAAACAAAATTATGCCCAGGCTACATAGACAACATGAAATGTTGAACAAATCAAATAAGGCTGAAATGAACATAACATGACTCAAAAAATTAAACTACAGTTGTGTCTGAAAAATCTATAATGTGGAAATAAAGCTACAATAAAGGCAAAATTAGTAAAGCTTAGAAGAAGTTCCAAAAACCCAGTGATTAAATTATTCTGTCAAAAATTTGAATATTGACTAACTGGTTGACAAAATAGTAAGTGCCGTACTCCAGCGAATGGTGAAAGTAACAAGAAGGTTGGTGCTTGCTATGGTCAGCTAGGATTATCACTGTCTAAACCGTAAAGAGAGCTCATAGGTTCATCACAAGCGTGACTTAGGATTTTTTTTTTTTAGGCGTGACTTAGGAATTTAAGTACCATGACCAAGAAAACAATGAGTATGTGAGACGTTGGGAGCATTGCGAGAGAAGAGAAGTAGAGAACGAAAGGTGGAACAAAAAATTTGGCCAAACTCAGTAAACACAAGATCCTGAACTCTACAGCAACCAACTGCCAACAGCCACAGGCACCAAACTAGTGTTCGCCAGAAAGTGAGGAACTATCCTAAAGCTAAAAGTGCAGATAGATCCCTATCTGATAGAAGGATACAGATAACTCCAACCTAACAATTCCTCAACCAGACAAAATTTTCCCTAGCTCAGTGTCTTCAAGCCTCGCATGCAACTATATCAAACTTGCCCAGCTTGTTGCATCAACATCTGATACCCAAACAAGACGAGAGGAACAGAATGCAGGTTCCGTTTCAAGCTTACTGTTCGGTTGACAACTCGAAACTACACTTGAAATTACTATAGGTGGCCAAACTGCATTATCATGACTGGGACTGGGAGTGCCAAGGATCATTGGTTGTGCAAAACGACAAAAGAATTCAGAGTATCGCTGATGCTTTCGGTTACAAGTCCACCGAACTTGCAAGTAACTGCAGAATCTAGAGCATCATTTATTCACCATGTTATGTTCGGATAAAACATTTCATTTTTAACTGCAGCTTTCATCAGACACTACGTGCCATTGATCCCGACGAAAATAAATTATACTAGGAAAATAGCAGCTGAGATTGCAGTAAAAACATCCGGTCGTCCATACCTGCAAATCGGATTCTCTGTCGTCGCCAGGGAGCGCGAACCATCTGCCCGCCCAGATCTTGGCGACGCCGAGGAGCAAGCAGACGCCGCAGAAGGCGAGGAACAGCATGTTCCCGAGCTTCCGCCTCTCCCGGATCCCCAGCCCGAGCCCGATGTCCGCAGCGCCGCCGGCGGAGCCCGGGCGCTTGAAGAGGCGGAACCGGAGGTGCTGCTGGCTCTGATGGTGGTGGAGGCCGCCCGCGCCGCTCCCGGACGGCTCCGCGGCGTCCGCGGGCGGGCTCCCGAAGCCGTCGCTCCGCGGCGAGCGCGGGGAGCCGATCTGGAGCTCGATCTCGCCGGCGCCGCGCTTGAACGAGTTGGCCCGGCGGGTCATCGAGCCGGCGGCCATGCGCGGGCTGTGCAGGCGCGGATGGTGGTGCAGGTGGTCCGTCCCGTTGCCGCCGCCGCCGCTGCCCGATGCCCCGGTGGCGCCGTGCATGGGCTGGTACCCCATGCGGGGTGTTTGTGCAGCGAGTCCAAGCGTCCTCCCACTCCCAGCTCCCGAACTGGCGGTCGCTGGCTCTTTCTTTTTTCCCCAGTTCCCACGTGCTCGAGACGCTTGTGGAGAGCTGCCGCCCCTACGGCTTGATTAGGGGAGGCGCCATTAATGGAGCTCGGTGGGGAAGTGAGGGGCGGACTAGTAGTGAGAGCATCTCCAACAATTATGTATAGCTAGTCCCTAAATGTTAATTTAGAGTGTCGTCAGAAAAAACACTCCTCCAACCGTTCCGTAAACACCCTCTCTAAATTTACCATCAGCCGAATTTTCCCTATACCCTCCCCACATCTGGCGATGGTATTCGCACTCCCAATCGAGGCCACGTCAGCTCTTCCTGCGACAATTCGGTTGTGCATGGTACAATTCACGCCACCGTCCGCCGTTCTCTCCCAGTTTCGCATCGCCCTATATATCACTTTCTTCTCAATCTTGCGACGGCGCCTCGGTGGTCCTCCATCCAGGTCTATCCACGTTGTTCTCCGACCAGGTCCAGGGCCGCCGGATGTTCGTTGCACTTCGCCCCGCCAGCGACTCCGGGCCGTCGTGTTATGCTAGTCCCCATCTCGCTCCGCCGGCGTCTGCTGCTCCCACCTCGCGCTGCCGGGGTCCTTGCTCCCCACGCCGCTCATCCAGGGAGCTCAAGCTCCACCCGTAGGTAAAGTTGATTCCGCAAGCAAATCTTGGACTTTGAACTCTCGTGATGCAAGTGTCATAAAGAAATATGAAGTGTTCGTGATGCTGTTCATCAGGTTCGCGGAGATCAATTTCAAGCTGTTGTGTCCTCATGTTCATGCTTTTCCCCAATTCCCTCTAGTGGTAACCCAGTTGTGTCCTCACAGAGATCAATCTCGCCGCTGAACGCTCGTCTCGCCACGAACTCGACGTGGCCGAGGCTGCCGATGAACAACAGAACCAAGACCAGTTGAACACGAACTCAATCTTATAGTATCAGGAACCCGAGCCTCCAGCCGCGAGAGTGTCCTGCCGCCGCCGCCGAATGAGTCTCCAGGGGCGCCGCCGTCTCGGCGTCTCTCAGATCACGAAGATTTCTGGGCTTTGCCACCGAAGGATAGTGACGTGTTCACATTTCAAATTATTTGGAAACCAAAAATAGAGAACTGTTGGAGAAGGTCAATTTATTTGCTCCCAATATATATTTAGATGCTCCCTAAATCAATGTTTAGAGAGTGTTTTTTTACATAACTATTGAGATGCTCTGAGGCGTTGCGTTGTGGAGAGACGAGGCGCGTAGTGGGAGATTGCGAAGGAAACGGTCAGACGTGGCGAGGCAATTACGGTCCTGCCATATGGACGCGTCGGCGCCGGGGGCTGGCATTTCCGATTTCCGATTCGCGATTCCCTCGTGGTGGGGATCTCTCAACCGTGGTGCCCCCCGTTCGTACGATGATGCAAGTAGGCGGCGGCGCCGTTACCGGTTTCAGCAGCCGTCGAACGACCCCCCGGGACGAGGATTTTGTTTGTCGGTTTGTCTCGTGTCAGCGGAACGCACGGACCGTCACCAAACTTTTGCCCGCACGGCGGAGAAGCATACGTCGGCACTTGTAACGGGCCCTTGCATTCGCGTTTTTTTTGGCCAAAAAAAAAAAGGAACGAGCGACGAGGCGTTTACTTTTGGAGCTGTTTACTTGCTGATGGCGTGCGGGGGAAACCATTACTATCCCGTGGCCGTCACGTGGATCTGGTTCTTCTGTTCTTTTGTCTTGTTCTTGAGCTCGTGAGATGCAGCGGGCCAAAGAACGGCTTTCGCCGTCAATTATTGGTGAATTGGGATATTTAAAATTCCCAAAGTCGTCGTCGGCGTCGTTCGAAGCGAATGTGCCGGTCATCTTCCGGTTACGGGGAATGTGGCGGTGTACTACGATTCAGAAAAGAAATTGGGGGAGAGATAATGTGTGGCTGTCCGTGCTCTACATAGAATCGGTAGGTGTGGTTAACGCGGGCGTGCCCAGCACGGTCTTGGCTGTGATGGTCCGATCTGCTTCCCGCGTTTGGCAAGTCAGAGTTGGCTGCGTGGGTCAGGGGGAACGCGGTTTGGCCTCAGGCCGCGCCGGGAGTCCGGGACCGCGGCGGCTCGCCGCCAACGCAAATGGGTCCCGATCGCCAGAACGGAGGAGCCTGTTGCAGCAAGAACCGGAAAGACGGGCCGCGGCCAGCACCATATGCTCCGTTCTGGCGCTAACCATCGGCCGAGCTGGCTGGCAGCTGCGGCCTGCATCTTGTAGCCAACGCAGCAGCAGTTACCTTTTCTTTTTCAGCAGTAAATGGCAAGTAGTAGCAATTTCAGTCAGACAAGCTTGCTTTTCTGATATATAAGCTTACAAGCAACACACACGTCTAACAGAGTAACAGGACTTCACAGGAATATTGCGGTCACTGAAAAGCTACAGGTACCAGGAAAATACATACCCATACAAGTATGGTCAACCACAGCCATAACTATGGCAAGGTAGCTCATTAGCAGTCGAATGGAGTGTGCGATCGCTGAATTAATTTTTGAAATCAAGTTCTATTCCACGATACCTCGCCACACTAGCCATCATCAGCAGAACATGTGTTATGCCCAAAGTATTGTTAATCCAAAGAACAGGAGAGCAGCAACCGCAAAACATAATCCTACTATTGTCGCAAATGCCTGCATAGTAGCAAAAGCAGCACAAGACACATAAGTAGATTCACACAGAAATTTAACATTATCTTAAGGTTCATCTCAATATGAACCAAAACCCATCATAAATGAAGCATAGTTCTAGTTATTTACCCTTCCTTCTGACTTGAAGTTGAACTTGACAGTGAACCATCTCAACCCTCTGTCAACAAAAGGAGCCAGAGCAAGTGCCCTGGTGTACACCAAAAGGACACAAGCAATACTTCAGAATGGAAGTTTAGGGTGCTCGACAGATGGTCTACATTCTTGAAACATGAATTGATATGCTTCAGAAGCTTTCATCATGGTACCAAGTTATCCAGCTAGACATACTACACGAATATGTGAGCAGCAAACAAACAATTGAATCTAGCTAGACTTAATACACTGATATGAAAACAAAACTAACAATTGAATCTAGCTAGGCTTACTACACTGATATAAGAACCAAAGTAACAATTGAACTCTCTAAGCCAATTATTTGACTCACCCTCCCGCTCGAAGAATTTTAGTAACTTGACTGCCAGCCCACACCATTGCCATTAGTTTGAGGAATCTGCTTTAGTACGTAGGTCAAAAGACATTACAGTATGAACAAATAAAGCATAGAAAAAGGACGAATTTGCAACCATTACCTCTCCACTGCCGCAGCATAGCCCATCTTACCAGGAGCAGGAGCAAAATAAAACCTGAAAAGTAAATCATTTCAATTTATTGTCCACCCAATGCTCATAATGCTTGTGCAGCAAATTTGCCTTTTGGAACTACACCAACTGAACAAATGCTTAAGTGAATTCAGCAAACTGATTCGAATTAAAATTTACAGTTATAGAAGGAAATGTTTCATCTGAAAATAAATGCTCCAAACAAGGAAGCACTAAGATTAACAAATCACTGCATGCTTACCAAACTAATAAAAATGCAGTGACATAGTAGACCGTGTTAAGTAGTCCGTATGACAGAACACCAGCAGCACCATATCTCTTCAGTTTTTCTAGCAACCTGCAAACACAAGCAAAAAATACACAATTCATAATGTCAGCTGTGGCAAAGAGTTGGAAGCATGAAGCTCTAATGCCATCTGAGTGGCTTCTGTCATCTCAAATTTCTTACAAGAGTGGTCCATCCAAAGTGTGTTTTTAGACCATATATCATACCAAATGCTTATGTAAACAATAAAGTGATATTTTTTATTTCCGTGTAACATATCTTGATCCCAACCTCCCATCTGAGCAATAGCTCTCTCAACAAAACAATTATTTTGAAGCTTCATAATTTCAGAGGAATTTCTGTGAGGTCATCTGCCAATTTTAAGGGCATTCTTGTGTAAAATGCAAGCTCCACTTCCACTCATTAAAATTTGTAATTTAGAAGATCCAATATATTTGAATTTTAAACAACCGTGCCACGAGACCTAGGCAGCCTATAACAAGTTTCTCATAAATGGTTATTTGGATTTACAGTTAGTTATCAATACTCTTTGGATGAGAATCTTTTGGCCAACTCCTTCCCATCTTTTCTTGGACCTTCTCCAACCCACCAAAAATAAGATCAAATCAGACGTAGCAAAAAAATGCAGATTGACAAAGCAAAGTTATGACATGCTACAAACATCATACCATTGGAGTCTCCTACCGACTGCTCAGTTCCTTCCATGTTAACGGCATCATTCTATCAATAATGCAGCCTAGTTAATTTTAAATAACACCACTGAAATGTACTCAAGATAGAATATTTTAACATCAAAGTTTCATTTCGAAAAATAATTCACTAAGCCTTTACTGGTAGAATTATACAGTGTACTAGAACTCCTTCGCCGGTTTACATAAACACAAGTATGCATTTTACAAATTTCCTTTTACAAAGAATGCCATTAGTGTGTAATCGACCAAAGAAAGATGGCAGATGTGCCTGCATAATTTGGAGCAATGCAATTTTTCAGAAAGTTGTAACAGGCCTTTCACTAGAGTTTAACTTCACGTAACTTCAGAAATGCATATATTGTTATCCAGATTATTATCTTTTAGGCGTCACAAAAAACAGGTTACACCTCTTTTTTGACACAAGATCAGAAAATACCATCGCCAATACGTTCTTAAAAGAAAATGTATAATTAAAGCTAAATCTCTCTTGCAAAACAAAATGTTAACTTTCACAACCAGGAGCAGATAATCAAATGACGTCTACAATGCACATGATGTCTGAAATCACAAGGAATATTAGCAGCTTGATCTTGAATTGACGAACATGAGAAAATATATCTTACAACAGATATCCATAATTTCTTAAAACAAATTCTATACCTTTTCTATGTCTGTTCCCCAGCAACACAAGCAACTTATGCCTAGAATGAACTCAACACGATCAATCAACCAATGCATAGAGCAAATGTTATTCAGTTTATCTGGAAATTCTGATAATAGTTAACGAGCATTGTCAAATAATCTGTCACCAACCAGGAAGCAGGATACTCAAATTACGGCAACACCGCGTCAACGATTCATTTCTCAATTAACAAAAAAGGGGTACGCCAGGCACCAGCTACCATTCCTTCCCACGTAAATTACATTCCTACAGAATTCTATCATTGCACCCAATTGAGCCAACATAAACAAAAACCCGTGCAGGGTAACTCATCACCTCGCCAGGGTGAGCGGAGCTCGCCGCAGCGCTCGACAGGCGCGACCTTCCAACGAAGGACGACGCCAGCGGCCGTTGCAGGAAGGATACGGAGCGAACCCTCGAGGCGCTGGAGAGCGCAGGGAGACCGCACAGGGGAGCGACTGAAACGGAGGAGGAAGAGGAAGACGAGGCCATGTGGGACCGCCGCACGCCGGTGGGGACTCGGCGGAGCCGGACGGCCCGGAGCGGCGACGTCGACGGTGACGACGCCATGCTTCGCACCGGTCACGCGGCGGCTACAGAAAGGTTGGATAGGGGAATGGAGGGATGGGTAGCCTGTCAGGTAGCGGATGTGAGTGCCCGACTAGATTTCACTGCGAGTCTGCGACATCTGAACATCTACATCTCATTCGTGCGGTCTGGTTGGCTAGATAGGGACACGGGTGGGACGGCGCCTCGCGATTCCGGCAGGGAGCGCGGCGGCGGCGGGCCGGCGGGAGGAGCCGAGCAGTGGGACTGTGGGAGAGAGCCGGCCGGCCGTCCAAAGCAGGGCCAGGGGTAATATTGTAAACCAAATAGGGGGTTAAATGTAAATATGTTGGATCGCGACTATTAATCGCGATCCAATATAGGGGGTTACCTGTAAATATTTTGGATCACGACTAATAATCGCGATCCAAACCGGGGGTCATTTTGAAAACTTCTGGGCGGTGAACTTGGAGCCGGCGAGCTCGCGCCGCCGCCGTCGCCGACCACCCCAGCCCTGCCGACGTGCGTCCCGCGCTACCCGCCGTAGATTCCACGCGCCCAGCCGCTGCCCTCAGCCTCTACCCGCCGGAGCCCTCCACATCAAGCGCCGGCGCGTGCTCACCGTCGAGTCGCCCGTTCCGGAAGCACATCACGGCCCCCTCCGCCATCTCGGCTCCTCCTCAGCGCCGCCGACGCCCTGGAGCTTAAACCCCTAGTTCGCGCGCGAGCTCCAAAGCGACTCGCCGTCGCAGAACTCCCGGAAGCCGGGAGTAGCGCGGGGCCCAGCTGTCGGAGGTCAAGGCAAACTCGTTTGACCCTCCTCGAAAGCTCTATTCGCCTCCAGCTCCTCCTCTGCTCCGCTGCTCGTTCGCTTCCGGCCTTCGCCTTCTACCCCAGCGGCCGGCGGGCGAAGGAGAGGAGGGGAGGGGAGAGATGAAGGCGTGCGCGATGTTGGCGGGGGAGAGGCTTCCCCTGGTTCGTCCTCCCACGGGGCAGCCGCTAACTCGGAGGTATTGTTGTTGTTTCGGTCCTCCAGTTCTTTCTCTGCTTGAACGCAATTATTTATTCCCATGTTTGCAACCGCCGCATTTATCGTATGCTCAATTAGTATGAATTGTTCTGCTTGTGCGCATGAGCTAATTGTAAGAAAGTCCGTGTGTTACATCGTTTCAGGGAGGCCTAACCTCATCGATTATTTACCATGTTTACCTGCTCATTTTTTTTATTAGCAGTGGGAAATTACAAATTAGCATGAAAATTTGCTCTCCCCTCATTCTTTCATCTGGATCGCTGGATGCAAATCGTGCTATAGCAGTTATTACTCGTTAACAACGTTTGTGTATTGTTTGTTAACAACTATCTGATGGAGACAACTTATTTTAGCTCACGAGAGAACTGTGTTTCTTTTATTAAAGCGTTGTGGTAAGTTCATTTGGGTTACTACATGTGGTACTGACATAATTTTTTTTGTTCAGCTTTGTTAAGTTAAACAGATTATCTTCCCAACATGAGAGAAGGTCTGCAATGTTCTGCTCAGTTAGGCTCTCAGAAAACATGGCGCACTGGATAGAGGCCGGTGCAGAAAACATTTTCCCAGCAACAAAAGCTCATGTCGTGAAAGCAACTGACGCAGTCAGCAGAGGGCAAGTGATCGCGGTGCCCACTGATACAATTTATGGGTTTGCTTGTGATGCCTGGTTAGTGCTTCTTATTTCTCTGCAGTGATGCACCACTTAGATTTTATAGCGACGTAGATATCAAAGTGTTTGCTTATAACTTGGAACTCAAGGTCTGCAGGATCAGCAACCGTTTGCCAGAAAATGTCCACAAACATTACATGAACCACCAATAGTTACTCTTGAATCTTGCTTTCATCTATCATTAAAACTTAGAAAGATTTTTCACCCTTTCTAGATAAGAATTTCTTGAGGGTATTTGCCTGTCCCTTTTTTTTCCCAATAACAAAGGAATCACAAATCATCAAGAGTACTACAGTTTATACTTGTTTATACAGAAGTGTATGCAAAACATAAATTTTATGCAGGCTAGCACAAAATAAATGAAGTTTGTGTCACACAGATCAAGACATTAATTCGCTTGAACTCAGCACGTCACTGCATCTTTTTTCCTTATTCATTCACTGGTTCGCTAAAAAGGGCACCCTTCATGACAGCTCTGCAGGAGCAGTTAATCGCATATATGAAATCAAAGGGCGCATACAAACACGCCCGCTGGCAATCTGTGTTGCTGATGTGTCAGACATACCACGTTTTGCTCTAGTGGATCACTTGCCACATGGCTTGCTTGACAGTCTACTTCCTGGGCAAGTCACTGTTGTTCTAAAACGAGGTCTGTATACCAATCCGTTTTTAAGAGTTTATCTATATCTTTCTTGAAATCAGCATGGTTACTGAACATACTTAAAGTTTATATTCATTTATAGGTGAAAACAGCATATTAGAGAGATCACTTAATCCTGGCTTGGATGGCATTGGAGTTCGTGTGCCAGATTTGGATTTCATACGATCGATTGCCCGTGGTGCTGGAAGTGCACTTGCACTTACTAGTGCCAACTTAAGCGGACGGCCCAGTAGTGTCAGTGTCAAAGATTTTGAGGATTTATGGCCACATTGTTCATATGTCTTTGATGGTGGTATACTTCCCTCTGGACGTGCTGGTTCAACAATTGTTGACCTAATAACACCAGGAGTCTACAAGACATTGAGAGACGGAAGGTAAGCTTTAGTAGCAATACTAATTCCAAATTTTGATTAATTCCCTCTCATCAAATTTGTTTCAAGTCAATGTTTAGATGCCATCTTTGACACCAAGTACATATTTGCAGTTCAAGGGTGGAAACAACAGCTGTGCTTGGCAAATTTGGTTTTGTTGAAGCTTCATGATAGCTTGATGCATGACAAAGTCGTAGGATCAGGTTTTGTTTCTAGTTGACATATTCCTTGTTTATAGGTGATGTATCAGATTATTTTCAGAATATAGGATCTTGTGCTTCCTTTCTTTTTCCTGTTTGAATATTTTAGTTATAGCTTTATTCTTATAGTAGTAATTGTAACAATATCAACATTAGTGCTTGTACGGTATAATGTGACTTTCATTTGGTACAGTTAAGTGTCATGCATATTCAAGCTGATATTAGCCTTTATTGAGATCCATCCCATATGGACATTGCTGTGCTGATGCGATGTTTTGTAGGTTTATGAGTTTAAATGCATGTAGACGTGGATTTGTTTTTGCTCGGAATTAGGAACTCAATTTGGAACTTTGGATCATTGGATGTGCTGTGCACATGACAAAGGTGGTGCTAGAAAATATGAAGCTTGTTGTTTGTCTGTCTTCACTTGTGATTTTGCTTGTTTGCTTCTAAATGACATCAACTCTTTGGACAGTATAACTTTTTTTTCTCAAAAAAAAAAAATCAGAATCATGAGTCGGTCCGATATCATCTGAAAGGAGGAGAAAGGAATTTGTATTGATGTTTAAAAGGGGGGAAACGATTACGCCTTCAGTTGAGCAGAAACTGCATGTAGGAACAATAAGCATAAAGTGGCTGCAAGGAACTTTACCCTGAAGCCAAAGCCAATGGATTACACAGAATAACATGAGACAAAGCATTGTATATTTAACTTTGGAATCTTATGAGAGCAGAATACATATGACTTTTCCTTTGCCCACTTACCTTCCATTGCTATTTTTCAAGGTGAAAATGTGTGCATGAACGGCTAACAATTCTGAAACCTGTATGCATGACATGAGCTTAAAAGTGCAGGTCACAACATCAAGCTTAAAGCAATTCGCTACCATATTGTTGTGAAACTGGAAAGCATTTTCCAAGTCCCCTTACAGTAAGCGTGAATGATGATGTTGTATGTGATGTCCTCTGGTACCAACCGCTTCTCCATGAACTTATTCATCTTCTCAATCAGCTCATTCGACTTCTTCATCCTACATAGCCCTTTGATCAACGTGTTGTAAGGTGATCGGTGTTAAATTTCTCGCGATCATCACATCCCAAAGACACATAGCAGGCTCGAGATTAAAGTCCTTGAAGCTATCATCAATGTACCATAGCTGACGTCATCAGGCACAAAAGCTCGCTGTGGTGGTGATCGCAAGAGCACCTCGGCCTCGTCGTAGTGCTTCTCCTTGCATTGGTTATACAGCACAGTGTTTAGAGTGAAACAATCCATTTTGAGTCCCCTTCCCACCATCTTGTCCGTCAACACATATGCTTTGACAACATTGACGGCTTTGCAGTATGCATCAATCAACGTATTGTACGTGTCGCATCTGGCGCCAACGCCTCCTCTGCCATCATCTTCAGACGACCCAATGCTCCAGCTTCTCCTTGCTTATGCAGAGCCCCCCTTCACAACAATCCACATTTTCCTCCTCGGGGTCATGGTAATCGAAAGGGGTTTATTAATAGTAGACAAAAAAAATGAAGACCAGCATAACAATGCAATCCATGTAGCGACCCCCAATTTCTTGTTAACTCATAAGTGGGGTCAGGTTTGTTTTACAAATTCCTCAGACAAATATGATACATTCAGATACGAGCAATCATGCCCTGCGCAAATAACACGAACTTTGTTCTGATAACTATCAGCCTTACTTTCACATCTTCAGACAATGGATGCAGTATTTTAGTTTCGGTGGAGTTGCATAATGTTTAATACTTTGCAGGACATACTGTTCGATGCTCAAAATCACTACAAAACGAATGATTTATATTTCTTCTTCCATTCCCGCAAAATATCATTCTTATTATTTGCCAAGATACAGATGCCTGAGACAATAGCAGCACAGAAATTACCAAGAAAGGGAGCAAAGGAGAGCTCTGATGTTAGTTAAACCTTAACCCCAATATACTGAGAACTACAAACAGGAAAATTAGAGAATATTCAGGATTCATAATATAACCGGCAACAACTATGCAATTCAACTATGCAATTCAAACACCTACGGACTACGGCTCCACAGTCGTAACTTGCTGCCATTCACCATCAACAGCTTCCTTCCACAAGGTCACATTGCTGTTACCATCAGAAACAGCCAATATGTTCCCGGTCAGAGACCATGACAGCCTCCACACAGGGGTTTTGAAGTCATGCAAAATCCTGCCTTCCCATTGCTCACCTTCCTTTGCCTCTGTCCAGATAACAACAGTTCCATCCTGTGATGCACTAGCAATGGTGGACTTTGGAAGGCCAAGGTTGGGAGCCCAGGCTACATCCCTGACCCAATCCTTGTGCATCTGAAGGGCAGGGAAGCAATCCATCCTCCAACTTCCATTGGTGAGCTTCCAAACTTTCACCGTGTTATCACAGCCACCAGATGCGAGTTTCTGAACATACTCAAACTGACCAGAAGGTCCAGTGGTGATCAAGGCACCAGGGGCCATTGCTGGAGACCAAGAAACCGACGTCACCCCCACTGGATGTGCCTGATCGATGCGTGTAGTGTCCCAAATCCCATCAGCACGAGCTGTGAACACTGAGATATTCCCATCAGACGAACCAGAAGCCAAGCAGAGCCCAAGCTCATGAGGTGCCCACGCAATGGAGTTCACAGAGGACTTGTGCTCGGCGAATGTATGCGCCTGAACCCACTCTTCAGGCTTGCTCCCTTCCTTCCATATAATCACACGACCATCGTAGCTGCAGGAGGCGAGCATGGAACCGAACTTGGGATGAGCCCATGCCACTTGCCAGACGGGCCCCTGGTGCCCGCTCAGTGTCGCCAGCTGCTGATGTGTGGTTCCACTGACGCCTACGATCTTGATAGTGTTGTCTGAGGAGGCCGTCGCAATGCGCTTGCCGAAGTAATCCATGGCAACGTCGTGCACCACATCCTGGTGCCCAGTCTCTATCTTATGGGGAGGCATCTTGCAAATGACCTAAATCTGGCACTCCCAGATTCTTTGACTTGTGACAATCTTGGCTCCCACCTATAACTGAAAAAAAAAATCAGAGACATCACGAATTTGGCGATATGTTGTCTAACGAACCAATGCTAGATTCTATCGCTAAACAATTACTAAAAAGTGGCAAAATTACCCCAACTCAAAAACATCACAAAAAAAACTACTAAATAAGACGGAACTGAAGCACTAGATTTCGTCAATTCGTCGCAAACCCTAAAGGTGCATCATTTAAAATCATCACGCTATAAAACAAATGAAAATTTCGATGGTACTCAATATCAGATCTAAAAGCCGCAACTGGAGTTCTGGATCAGGTTCCTAGAATTCATTGAAGCATACGAAACTATTCAGATCTCCGGTTAGAGTGGGGAATTGAGAGAGAGAGAGAGAGAGAGAGAGAGAGAGAGAGAGAGAGAGAGAGAGAGAGCAGGGGAGGGGAGGGGAGGGGAGGGGAGGTTCACCTGAAGGTCGTTCGGCCAGCTGCAGGGGACGGTGGTCGGAGAGGCCACGAGTAGAGAGGGGCGGGACAAGATGGAGCGGTTCAGGGGGACGAGCCGCAAAAGAGCGAAGAGGACTCCGCTTCTCCTGGAGCGTAAACGTAAAGAAAGGAGAGGACGACTTGTAGCAGCCCAGTAATGATGTCAGGCCATGAACGCTAGGCTCCACACGCGAGCATGAATCTTGGGCCGACGCCGGAATCTGTCAGGCCTACCCATTTTATTTTGGGCCCGTGGTGACGGATTTTCACCATGCATTTTTCATGCAAACATGAACTAGCCACATTATTCATTTTTTTAGAAAATAGAAATATTTTTCGGCATCTGTGTTGCCTCACATGTGCTGGGCAATATGGCGATGTAGAAATGATCTTTGTTTTGATAATGTCCACTATACATCGTTATGCAGGCTTTGTTCAGAGGAGCTTACTGGATGAGGTACTGGGCGCTGCTGCAGCCTGAGGAGGTTAGAGACCACATAAAGAGTGTGAGCGCAGGACTGGAAGTCGCTGCTTTGGAGCTTTTCGCCTCTCATGGATGGAGATTTAATAATAGACTTTATCCCTCTTAATGGTTATTTATTTATGTTTTAAGCTCATTCGATCAACAGGAGATTGACGGTTAGGTAATAATTAAATAAAAACAAAAACCGGGCTGCGTGCTGTGCAGAGGCCAGGAACTTTGGTTTCCATTATCTAAAAAAAAATCTGTGTTGCCTCACATAGCATCCTTCTTATTATAGAGTTTAGCTACACTAGCTGGTGATATGATTATGAACCAAATAAACATTACGAGGAGCAAAGCCACGTCATTCATACCAGAGGTATCGGTGCACACGTACAGTATCGATTCTATCCAAACATCATCAGGAGATAATTTGCTTGACCATCTTTTCCTCTCTCGAAGTCTCCCGTCCATCTACAGTTGAGAGCGGAGAGAAAGGGCGTCGCGGTCGCCGCCGGCGGTCCTGTCGGTCTCCTCCGCCTCCGTCGGCCCTCGGGCCGGAGCGAGGTGCGGGAGACCGATGGGCTCCGGCCGGCTGGTAGGTTAGGTCCCACCCTTCCTAGGGTTAGGGTTAGTTTCCCGGCGGCGTCGTCGAGGCGGTGGCGGCGGCGGCGTCAAGGTGGAATAACGTCCTCTCGTGCTCGTCCTCGCCTCGGCGGAGCGGCGCTCCGGCTCTGTCGAAGGGTGCGTGGAGGTGGGGTCGGCTGTTGCCGGCTCTTGTACAGGAGTCCGTCGTCCTCTTATTGCCTTTCCTTCAGGAGAGGTGATGAGGGGGTGGCCAGGTCGAGTCAAGGATGCGGATCAAGCTGTGGTTCGGCGGCAAGCTGGTGGAGGAGTCGTCCTCGACGGTTCCGCGGCGGCGTCTGCTGCCGTTGGCGAGCGGTGGCTCCGGCTGGTTGGAGTACGGGGCGTCGCCCCGGCTGATTGGGCTTTTTGCTCTTGCGATTCTATTCCGGCTCACTTCAAAGCGATGGCGCGATCTCGTTTCGGCGAGGGTGGTGCTCCTTCCAGCTTCAGGTTGGCGGCGGCGGTCAGATTTGCTGGTGCTGGCGTCGGTCGGCGGTGGTGAATCTCGCCGGTGTTGTAGAGCAGACGGCCAGGGGCCTTTTTGCAATTTCTAGCTTTTCTGGGGGCCTGTTTCTCTTTTGGTGGGACAGCTGTCCTGTATCCTGTTTAGTGTACTTGTATCCGTATGCGTATTTATACTCTTCCTTATCTTTTAATACAGGTATGCTTGATCAAAAAAAAAAAATTTGCTTGACCATCAGTATAGCAGAACAGTGGACACTCATCCAGATTCCAGAATTTCATGACACTGATTCGGGAAAAGAAACCAAAAAGAAAAAAAACCATTGATGTTAGCAGATTTTTTTAATCTCATTTCTTAATTTACTCGACCTGCGGGGGTAAGACAGCCCCCGGGCATTGCTTTTAAGAAGAAGACCTTCTCACGCAGATCGAGAAAACCCCCGAACCCCTGCCCCACCCATACACAGCGGCACCGTAGCCCATGTGAGACGACCACGACCCGGGCCGGGCCTTAGACCTGTGCTTTGGTTGTGGGACAGACGAAGGGATTTTTTTATTTTTTTCCACAAATTATGCAGTACTCAGGGATTGAACCCTGGGCGGGAGCTCCCCAGCCAATGTCCTTTGCCAGTTGCACCGTGAGTCCCTTTGCTCATTTCTTAATTTACACATACAAATACCACCATGCTCATATTTCTCAAGCGTAGCAGGGGAACATCTGTAGTAGCACCCCAGTACAAAAACTAAAGAAAGTAAGAAACAAGCTCAAGGCATCCGACTTGTTATTCCACCTTCAGCTTATCCTTGAGGCGAACAGATGAGCAGGATCTGTGCAAACGGTGCAAATCCAGCATCGACCGTGACCTCGCAGGCGCGGATAACGTCTTCGATGCGCAAGACCCAAGTCGTGAACCTGGGATCGTCCGAGCAGTGTTATCCGGTGACTGGCCCAAACTGAACTCCTGAGGCAGCTCATTTTCCTCACTGCTGATGCTGTTACTGCTACTGCTCCTGGAGCTGCTGATGCTGGCCAAAGGACTCAGATTCAGAGTAGTGCTGCTCCAGCTAGCGAGCCTCTTACGAGAACCACTTTCGTTTGTTTCCGGTACAGTGTGCTGTGACTTATCATACATGATGCTGTACGCGAGAAGATTTTTCCGTTTCCTGGTGTAAGCATTCTCTGCCTTGCCGATGTCCCTTGACGATCCTGATGGTGTGATTGCGTCCCTGAGGATTGTGAAAGATGTGGACTTTCCATCGTAGAATTTTGAGATGCCACGCCTGTCCCACAAATATAGGATGAGAACGTCAGAGCGCCGTATAGATAGACATCACAATCTGTAATGATGAACTGAGCACCCATGTAGTACAAAAAGCTAACATGAGAGCTGAAGTGATAAACATTGCATTCTGCATGGTACATTGTTTTTGGACAATCATACAAAGCCAAAAGGATAGATAGCAAAGCAATCATTTGAGGATCACAACAAAATCTAAACCAATAAAGAACCAGTTTTGAGAAATACATCTTTAACCTGCCAGAATCTACCCCACCTATGTATCCACCGTTGATTTACACCCTCACCTTTTTAATCTACCATTCAGACCTGTCAAACATGACCCCACTGCTAACGTCAGGGGAGGAAGGGGACGTTACTTCGTCATTTCTAAGCCAAAAATCCTGACATCGGCTTGTTGTTTTTCACGCAAGAACGAAGATACCCGCCGATCATCCCGCCCGTGAATCACGCTCCCGTTTCGTTTATTCCTACCCAACACCGAACCCTCACCTGCTCTCCTCTCCCATCTCTCGATCCCCACCTCCTCCGCCGCCACCTTGCAGATGTGGGCAGGCCGAGATCTCAGGCGTCGGAGCTCTGCTTGCTGCCCCGGCGCACGGCACCCCGCGGCGAGGGGAGGTCGACCTGCACATGGTCCCCGAGCACGACGACCCCGCCGCCGCTGCCATCCTGACGAGCAGTAGTATGAAGACGACCTCCATCCGTGGCCTCACCCTCACCCCACGGTCAGATCCGGCCGCCACGCTCCTCCATCCGGGATCCCCCCTAGACGAATTCAATCAAGCGGCGCGCTCCTCCATCCAAAAGCCGCGCCCTCGACAAATCCGTTCAAGCGGCAGCGCTCTTCCACGACGCCGGCGGTGGCTCCACAACAACACGGTCCTCCTCGATGGCTGATCTGGGGGCGCGGCCACGTATGCGGCCAGATCTGAGGCGCTCTCGTAGCGTTCGCATTCGGCGCAGAAGGGCCCTTCTCCACGACGGAGCGGCTGGAGCAGGACTGCGGGTCTGGGAAGCGGCGCTAGCGCGTTTCTCTTTTTTCACATTTTACTTTTGGATCCCTACTTTTGGATCTTGATTTTGAGATTTCGTGGTGTGCAGAGGGATTAGGCCACGAGATTCTGTCGAAACAGGTCGTCAAGATCGCCATCAAGACAGAGGAGCGTCAAGGTCATTTCTCTGCTCTCCTACTTCTTTTTCGAAAGGCTCTGCTCTCCTACTTCATCTCCCTTTCATTGTTCTGTTGCGTTAATCGGATAGATAAATGTTCCATAGGGTACAGGGTACATGCCGATCAGAAATTGAACGAAATTATAAGAAGCAGTCCTTGCTTTCTGTGTAATCACGCAACAATCAAGTTTTTATATTTTTTTATTCTGAACCACGGATCACACAACTATAGAATGTTTGTAGTTTCTTCATAGCAGAAAGATATAGAATCAGGTTCTAATGATCTTTTCTGTAACTACGGTTCACTTTCACTTTGTTTTAGCATTTACAATCCCAAGCTCAATATCCGATTCGTTATTAGCATATGATTGGTTTGTTGCAAGTATAACTATGCTCATTTCAGGACATTGTGTAACAAATATTTATTTTGGGCATCCGGTCAATTCTTTTTCTTTTTTCCTGTCAGGTCCTTATTGTTGTGGAGACAGTGGGGCGCCATCAAGATGGGAAGGTTGGCTTCTTCACATCGTTCAAGTACCAGGAGCTCATCCGAGCTAACATGGTCAGAATTTGAATAACTAATAACGTCCTTAGTGTTCTTAAGTGTGACTGGACTTTGTTTTAGTGACTGGACTAATAGTTGTCCAAATTTTGCATCGAACTACAATTGTATTAATACAAATTTAGGCATCTGGTTTAAACTTCAACCCAAAAGTTTTAGGCGTCTGTATTAGTTCTTATGTTTTTTTTAGAATTTCAGGCATTAGTTTTAGACTTCAATCCAAAACATGGAAAGGGGATGATGTCATTTTCCGGTGAGCAACAACAAAATTTACCTGTTACCAGTTTTGAGAAATACATCTTTAACCTGCCAGAATCTACCCCACCTATGTATCCACCGTTGATTTACACCCTCACCTTTTTAATCTACCATTCAGACCTGTCAAACATGACCCCACTGCTAACGTCAGGGGAGGAAGGGGACGTTACTTCGTCATTTCTAAGCCAAAAATCCTGACATCGGCTTGTTGTTTTTCACGCAAGAACGAAGATACCCGCCGATCATCCCGCCCGTGAATCACGCTCCCGTTTCGTTTATTCCTACCCAACACCGAACCCTCACCTGCTCTCCTCTCCCATCTCTCGATCCCCACCTCCTCCGCCGCCACCTTGCAGATGTGGGCAGGCCGAGATCTCAGGCGTCGGAGCTCTGCTTGCTGCCCCGGCGCACGGCACCCCGCGGCGAGGGGGAGGTCGACCTGCACATGGTCCCCGAGCACGACGACCCCGCCGCCGCTGCCATCCTGACGAGCAGTAGTATGAAGACGACCTCCATCCGTGGCCTCACCCTCACCCCACGGTCAGATCCGGCCGCCACGCTCCTCCATCCGGGATCCCCCCTAGACGAATTCAATCAAGCGGCGCGCTCCTCCATCCAAAAGCCGCGCCCTCGACAAATCCGTTCAAGCGGCAGCGCTCTTCCACGACGCCGGCGGTGGCTCCACAACAACACGGTCCTCCTCGATGGCTGATCTGGGGGCGCGGCCACGTATGCGGCCAGATCTGAGGCGCTCTCGTAGCGTTCGCATTCGGCGCAGAAGGGCCCTTCTCCACGACGGAGCGGCTGGAGCAGGACTGCGGGTCTGGGAAGCGGCGCTAGCGCGTTTCTCTTTTTTCACATTTTACTTTTGGATCCCTACTTTTGGATCTTGATTTTGAGATTTCGTGGTGTGCAGAGGGATTAGGCCACGAGATTCTGTCGAAACAGGTCGTCAAGATCGCCATCAAGACAGAGGAGCGTCAAGGTCATTTCTCTGCTCTCCTACTTCTTTTTCGAAAGGCTCTGCTCTCCTACTTCATCTCCCTTTCATTGTTCTGTTGCGTTAATCGGATAGATATATGTTGCATAGGGTACAGGGTACATGCCGATCAGAAATTGAACGAAATTATAAGAAGCAGTCCTTGCTGTCTGTGTAATCACGCAACAATCAAGTTTTTGTATTTTTTTTATTCTGAACCACGGATCACACAACTATAGAATGTTTGTAGTTTCTTCATAGCAGAAAGATATAGAATCAGGTTCTAATGATCTTTTCTGTAACTACGGTTCACTTTCACTTTGTTTTAGCATTTACAATCCCAAGCTCAATATCCGATTCGTTATTAGCATATGATTGGTTTGTTGCAAGTATAACTATGCTCATTTCAGGACATTGTGTAACAAATATTTATTTTGGGCATCCGGTCAATTCTTTTTCTTTTTTCCTGTCAGGTCCTTATTGTTGTGGAGACAGTGGGGCGCCATCAAGATGGGAAGGTTGGCTTCTTCACATCGTTCAAGTACCAGGAGCTCATCCGAGCTAACATGGTCAGAATTTGAATAACTAATAACGTCCTTAGTGTTCTTAAGTGTGACTGGACTTTGTTTTAGTGACTGGACTAATAGTTGTCCAAATTTTGCATCGAACTACAATTGTATTAATACAAATTTAGGCATCTGGTTTAAACTTCAACCCAAAAAGTTTTAGGCGTCTGTATTAGTTCTTATGTTTTTTTTAGAATTTCAGGCATTAGTTTTAGACTTCAATCCAAAACATGGAAAGGGGATGGTGGTCATTTTCCGGTGAGCAACAACAAAATTTACCTGTTACCGTATATAGAAACAGGCCATCCAGGCACATATAAAGCCTGAAATAAATAGGTTCAAGAAATGTCAAATTACTCCACAATTACACTTCAGAATGTCATCTACTGTTCTACCTTTCATATAACTGCTTTTACTTACAAATACTGAAATGCTCATCCTCTCCTCTACCCTTTCGACTACTATTTTTTTTATTTCATAGATAGAAACTAGACACCCTCAATGTTGTGTTCTCATTTTAATTTTGATATTTGTAAATTTTTTGGCAACAATTCTTCTTAGTGGTGTTCTATTTCGTGCTCTCTTCTTTTGTTCTCCCTTCCCTGTTTCAATTCTGATTTTGTTGCACTTTTTGTGAATTGTTCAGCAGGACCATTATGAAGATAAAATCAGAAGGTAGTTGCTGATATGGTATGATTATATTATTCGCTGGATATTGTGTGTTCATTTCATTTATGCTGCAATGTTTAACTCTCCCTTTTTAGGTTCCTTCCGAATATTGCACTTGGAAGGAGAATAGATAAAGTGGCAAGGAGAGCAGGAAAACATAGCAACCATCCTCAAGAGGTGAGCCAGTTTTGCTTTCTCAGTTATCTCTGGTTTTAGTGATCTTGCTAAGTACTCCTTTTTTTTCCATTTTCATTTAGTAATAAACACTGATAAGCATTTCCTGCTTTTTAGGACAGGGCAATTTTGTTGACTGAAACATTTGATATCAAGAGCACAATAGGGTATTCAACCACCTTATCTTCATTTCCCCTTTTAATCTAATTGTTAAACATTAACGATATATTCAGGTGCCATCAAATATTTACAGTTCAGCATTTTTTTTTCTGTTTTCACTATCTTTTCAGGTGCCATCAATTGTACACATATCATATTTTTTTGTATACTGTGTATAATCACATTATCATTTCTGTGTGTGTTATGTATTCATCACATTTGATTCTAAACTGTTTTTATTTTTCAACCGTTCATGTAGATCTTTGGATCAGTGTCACCAAACTTTGATTCTTGCGTACTGGATGTTTTGTTCAGATAGTAATTGTTAATCTGTTTTGTTGTGATACTATATGTCATACTATAATCAGCACAAATATAATTGGAATATAATGACAAAGCTTATGAATATTACAACATGTATTCATGGGAGAAGCGCTTTGGAGTAAGATGTAGCAGCAGTGCGAAAAATGGCGAAGGGTAAGAGCTCTGATGAGGGAGAAAATATTTTTGTGCAAGGTCAGATAATTCTGACTAAACATTACTGTTACTTATTTTTGATCATGATAACCAGGTCAGATATATTTCTGACCAACCATTAGTGTCACTTATTCCCTTCACTGAGAACAAATATTTACCTGCATAAGTTCTGTTGAACTATTGCCCTATGTTCTAAATGGAAATGTTGTTGTAGCCGTCTCTTCCAACTTTCAAGGGAGATCTCACCCTTCTGTATGCTTGTCTTCTGAATCTAATGCAAATCTGCCTTGCCGTTACCTTTGCAAGTTATTAAGATTTTTTTTCAGGGACCCAGAGTCTAAAGGGAACACATATTCCTTTTTCCCGAACAAATGCACACTTTGTTGTGTAAGCAGGTTCCTATGTTGTTATCTATTTCCGCCCACTTTTGCATGATGATCAGAAATTTGCTTACACAATTTATTTGTTTGATGCAACCAGTATAGGTATGATCTATAGGTATGATCTGACAAGGCTGAAACAATTTATCTTAGTTCAAAAGTATATTTGTAGTAAGAGCTCTAACTCTAACATTAGGTATACTGATTGCACTTTAATTAGATTTTTTTCATTCAGTTTAATTTGGCCACAAGGCTGACAGTATATCGTTAGAAGCTACTCAGTGCTTCTGGTCTGTTTAATATTACTACATATATGTTTCTTGTTCATGGACACTTGAGTACCCAGTGCTCTTGGAGGACCCATTCCTCATCCCTTCTCCTTTGATGATTTTTTTTTTTCTGTTTTCTGATGTTTGTTTCACACAATTATTAGTTTCCAATGCTTGGCAAATTTCAAGATGCACTTTTTGCAAGGTTGTGGACCCAACCGAAATCTCAGTAACCAGCTTCCTCTTCAATTGCATGAAGCTGACCGAAGATACGCTGATAAAGGTAACCATTAATTACAGGCAATTTGTTTGCTCCTTTCGTTGAAAGGGGCAATGTGCCATGCTCCATGATACTTCTGACCTGCTTGGATAGAATAGATGCAAAGTTACTGCTTTTCTTGACCCCTTTTTGTTCTCCTCTCATGGATTCCAGATTATGGATGTTGTAATATTTTGAGGGAGGCATGTGGATTAGTGTACATAGAGCCATAATTCTATTATGAATGTATTTATAGGTTCAGGGAACATGCTGACAAGTTCCATTCCTAGCACCATGAATTCAAATGTTTGTATTATCCTCCAAGATCCTGAACATTTGGAAGACGTACTGAGCCAGAATGTAGGTCGTCAGCATATACAGAAACCATGCAATAGGATTACGATTGTTGAGATGGTTTATGGCATGGAGCATGAGCTATGAAAAAACTAGGAGATTACGCCGGTCTCTAATAATATAATGTGAGTTTAATATTATAATTTATGGTGTATTAGATCATTATGCAACGGCTCATCATGTATGATTAATTTTTTTTTGGTGTAATATGATTAATTAACTTCGAGCACTATCTTTTTCAATTGACCAATTCCCTTGGTCTATTATTTATTTTAAACCTGCCCAAAGTTGAACTTCGCAAAATGGAAATACTTTGAATCTTTCTTTTATTCTTCTCAAGATGGTGTGAGAGATTTCTTGAGTTTAATTCTCCACTAACCATCCCTGTCAGTTCAAGAAAATGTGCGAAAAGTTCCTCTTAACGTGACAAGCAATCTCTAGCACAACCATGATTATGAAAGCGTGAAAAATCAAACCGACTTTGAATCATCCAATTTTTTGTAGAAAGCTTGCTGTCCATCATTGGTTTATTGATTTACGAAGATAATGGATCAAAACTTATATCTTTTGATAAGATGAAAGATATTTGATCGACCAATGTGTTATGCTATAACTTAAATATCGTTGAAAGTCTTTAAAACACGTGCGTGGCGCACGTGCATTTGTACTAGTATTACAAAAGCAGAACGAAACCTTGGAACACTAAGAGTGGCAAAAAAAATATTAGTAAGAATGTATAAAAGAATAAATTGAGAACATATCAGAAAGCTTTTCACAAAGGGTAGTATCAGACCCTTTGTTAAATTTTGAAGGACTTAATGAATTGAAAATAATTTTCATCTCTTATGCTGGACAACCAGTTGCAGACATATCAAATTGGTCATTCTCAACCTAAAATGCAGGTAGAAATGCACACAGTAATTTCAGTATTTCACCCCCAGAAAATAATCTGCTGCGAATCCATATGAGCAGTATAAGTATGTTGCTTATTTCATTTCTTCTTAAATTTTACGTTCCAATTTTAAGTAAAGGAATGAGAGTAAAAATATATGTATATATATATATGTTGGGGACAAGATGTACAACAGTGCAAGCATTCATGTGGTGATAGGTACACCTTGCCAACTTCACAAAGATGGACATATTGCTACTAGCCTGGGGGCATGAAAACGACACATTGGAGCACTTATTACCACACAAACTTAGTATCTCAATGTTATCCGCAAGGCAAGCACAAAAGAACACTGAACAGGATGCCCAGCACTCAATACTGTTATCACGTGATTGAGTAGTGATCTCCACATATCTTATTCACGAACAACCAAGAACATGCATATATTATTCATGAACAAGCAAGAGATGCTAGTTTAGTTGAATTCTGACCCCGTTCCCCAAGTCGCAAAGAGTGTATAACTTGCCCAATGCTGGTAAGTGGTAACAGTTCTGAACATCCTATTCTCTGGCAGCAATTCTAAGCATTCTACTCTCAAAATGCAGCCGCAGCCAGGAACAAACGAATGAAGTAGAGATATCTCTATATTCACAGATGGCAACAGGAGAATATCCAGGAATGCACATCTTCCAAATCCTAACAATTGCTTCACTACTTCGCCAAATTAACTCATCCGCGCACCCTGAATCACCTAAAAATCCAATCTTTCTTTCCAAAAGCTCGTGTGCCAACCATCCAGCAGAGGAAGGAACCGAACCGAAAATTTAGAAAATCAAAGGAGAAGGAAGCAAAGGAAAGAACTCAAGGCACCGGATAGGGAGCGACTCCTCCAATGCGCTCAGTCCGGTGTACGCGCTCTGCACCTCCCCCTCCTCCTCCTTCCCCATTGGCGAGCCGTCGTCGCTGTCCTTCCCCAGCGACGACGAGCTGCACGCCGGCATGCCGGCTTCAAACACGGCGGCGCGGTCGAAGGCCACCGACATCGGTGATCCGCGGACCGCAGACAAGATCACCTTCGCGTCGTCACCTCGCTTCCTTAACGGAGCCTAGGCCGCGCGAACGTGCGAGTACGAAGGAGACGGGCCCTGTGCGTCGTCAAGCGAAGAAGAGGTGGATTTATAATAACAAAGATTTGAATTATGTTTTCGAAGTCTTTCGAGCGGTGGCCATTAAGGAGACAGTTCGTGATTAATTCAAAGAATACGCGATGACACGTAATGGGCAGATCAGCTCGTGATTAATGAATGGATTGATTGGTGGCGCGTGATGAGAGGAGAGGTTTGGATGACCGAGATGAGCTGGGAAGACGTGGCTTGGTGCTAATGGATATGAAGGTATCCCACGCCAATGGCTTGGCTCATTCGTGCATCTTAAAATATCCAAGTGGTTTGGATTTGGTCCATGTTAACCAACGTTAGTTAATGATAGAACTCAAAAAAAACTGGTTAGCTTAACCATCAAGATAACTGAGACTACCTGACTAGTGCTGGATAAGAGCTTGTTCTATACTTTCATTTCAATACACATGTAACAAAGCTAAAAGGAAAGATGATTTAGGGATTCAAATTTGATGAATGGATTTCCGTTTGAACATGTTCATCGACTTTGTTAGCAACTAAACAGTTTTTTTAGAATCATTAGCAACTAAACAGTGAACGTAATCTTTCTCTATGTACTTGTTGTCGGCCCAAAGGATTTATAACGGGCTGGCCTTTTATGTCCATATACGTGCACCTCCTGACCTGAGGCCCAATGAACAAGATTTCAGAGTGGACTGCATCTGGCAAATTCTCTCGATTCTCAAAAAAAAAAAAAAAAGGCAAATTCTCTCTTTCGTACTCATCAGCTAGAATCACAAGTCTCTCAAAAAGAAAATCAATCACAAGTTTTTTAGAAAAAGGAACATTCATTATTCCATCTAGAACCACAAGTTGTCCTAAAAAAAAGAGAGGTAAAATCACAAGTTGATCTCAAAAAAAAAAGAGCTAGCATCACAAGTAATTTAGGTCGAATGCTTTCCCGACTTTTAATATACCTCCCATGTCACAGTAAATCTTGAAAGCACTAAAGTGCTGTTTTGAGTTCAAGTGTGGCAGCTGCTGTTGATGTTTCTACGCTATGTACTGCATTTTCCCGGCATAGTAATAAGCAGCACTCCCACCATGGTAAAAGTCATATACCAACCAGCGTGTACAACAACCGTACTATGTCTTCGTTGACCTAACTAGTACCTTTCATGTACGATTCTACCCCCAACAAGTATAAACGAGCTAGTATGACTTCGACCTTACATACATGATACATCCGCGAAACGCAATAGCCGATCGAGACCGCATGCAACTTGGCAGCAGGGCCGTGTGTTTTTGTAACACGAGGCACGTGCACGGCACAGGCTATTAGGCTGCTTTCCCGCGAATTTCCTCGATCGGAGACGCGACAAACTCGCAAATCTTTATCGGCCCCCTTGCCCGGTAGAAGTAGCTCTTGGAGCGGATTGAACGTGGCCGCGACCGCGAGGGGAATTCGCAAGTGGCGTCGGCGCCGTGGTCGTTCTCCGTGCCCCGCCTCGGCCCGTACGTCCGTGTCTACACGTGGAGGAGGAGGAGACGTAGGCGAGCGTAGAAGATACACGTTCACGCTTCAACTGTTGCCGGCCGGCGCTTCTGTTCTTACTGCTGACTTGCAAGCTGCAGGATACTTGTACATTCAGAAGAGGCCAGGTCACTGTTCGTGTTCGGCACCGTGCGAAATTCGGTTTTGGTCGACGAAGCATGTAATTGCTGTGAATTTGCGAGACAGAATCGTGCGATGAAGCTGTTGGTATGCAGTGATGAAGCTCTTGGTGTGCAGTTAGTGAAGCACTGAGTGACTTGAGCACTAACACCACCCAACGAACGTAACTGCCACCAGACCGACAGGTCACTTGTCCAACCTGCCTGGAGAATTCAGCAGAGCCGTGGGCAACAGCGCCCGCCAAACGAACCGTCACCAGTTCAACGCCACATGCCGTCACCAACCGTTCGCCTAAGACGAGACAAAACCACGCGTGACGTGCAGCGGTGGTTCCCACGGCGGCCGAAGATTCAGGCCTGGATCGCCACACGCGAGATCCAAACCACACCGGAGGACGACGACGACCTCCCCGGCCGGCCTACGTCCTCACGCAGAAGATTCTACTCAAACTTACACCTCAACGGAAGCAGACACCGCGAGCGAGATTTTGGTCCACGCAGCCCGTGCCTGGAGAAACCACCTGACGGCCTGATGTCACGGCTTCCCTCACCCTGCCACCCATATTTGGCCTTCAACATCACAGGATCTAATAACAAGCACAGAGACAGCCAGATTGCTGCTGCAACAGTCTCCACAAATCTGGGAGAAGCTGAAACAAACTTGAACAGGTTACACAGCAGTCTACTTCTACACAATGCAGCTTCTAGGGCCAGGCCAGGACTAAGCAGGACAGACAGACACCGCACTCGTCCCAGGCCACCACAATTTCAGAACATACGGTTCTAATCTCGGCTGCATGGCATGCACTAGAGACTAGTAGGCTATATTTACAATGAATTCAACGATGTGGCTAGCTAGGAGGAGATTGTACAATGGTGACACAGCCTGTTAGCATTGTATCGCTACTGTCAGCTGCGTCTTGGGCCGCCGCCCCGGGCGGCGAGGGCGAATCCGCCGCGATCGTACATGCGCTGGATCTCTTCCCTGTACCCGCTGAGTGACTTGTGAGGCAGGGCCGGGGTGAGCTCAACGACGTCCCCCATGCTGAGCTTCCTGTTCGGGTCGCTTATGGGCTCGTGATTGACCCTCGGCCGCAGGTCTTCCTTCATAGGGATGCTGTAGGGGCTCCATCTCGAACTGTTGGCACCGATGCGGTCCATGAGATCCATTACGGTTGAGTTTGCTGGGAATTCTTGGACAGACATCTGAAATCACAGGGACAATGAACATCAGATAACTTAATTGAT
Source organism: Eragrostis nindensis (assembly GCA_012490785.1). Taxonomy (NCBI): domain Eukaryota; kingdom Viridiplantae; phylum Streptophyta; class Magnoliopsida; order Poales; family Poaceae; genus Eragrostis; species Eragrostis nindensis. The sequence continues at coordinate 135,911 of JAAXCT010001234.1, forward strand.
TGAAACATAAAGGTTTGTATGTAATGGCCAGGTATGAAATTGATCAGATACTAGGCTAACCTTGTCATGCTCTAGGAGGATGACGAATATGGGTCCGTCATGGTTGCACTGGCGCGAGTACGAGTAAGGGCAATCATCTGAGTGAGAGGGGAACGGGCAAGGAGGTCTCATGGCATCACCATTGCCTAGCGATGCGGTCCGTTCTTTGCTCATTGCTTCGCATTGCCATGTAAGCACCCATCTTGTCCACTCCACCATTTGGAGCACAAAGAGTGCCTGCAGGTTCCTTCCTTGTACCTCCAGTGCGCAGCAAAGCCATACTCAGCCTGCAGATGCATCTCTTTTGTGCGGATTTGAACTTCGAACGGGCGAACGCCCTCGCTCATCACAACAGTGTGCAATGATCGATACCTAAAGCAAGCAAATCAGTGCAATGTCTTGCAAGAAAGGGATTGAAATGCATTGAATTTCATGCTAGAGTAGCATACCCATTTAACTTTGGACGTGATATGTAGTCCTTGAATCTTCCAGTAACTTGAGGCCACAATTTATGAACAACAGATAGCGCTCGATAACAATCTTCTTCCCTCTCAACCACGAGGCGCAGGCCATGGATATCATGGATCTCCTCCATTGTCAAGTTCTTCCTGATGAATTAACCAAATTCAGTAAGCAAAGATACCTAAAACAATATTTCATATCAATCAGTTAAATAATAGGCATGCAAAATAATGTTTTTGACGTACTTCAGCATCTTGGAATGGATACTGTATAGGCTCTTGTGCCTCCCAGAGAGATTGTGATATGAGACACCAGCATCCCTCAGACCTTTATCTAATTGATCCACAGCAGACGTAATCAGCGCTTCATCAAAGGACTCCGTAAGTTTGGACGACAATTCTTTGTACTCTTCTGGATTCAAATGCTTAAAACAAAGATTTTCCAGTTGGTCTTTCCAGCTAGCAATCCCTAATCGATTAGCCAAAGGCACAAAGATCTCCTTGGTCTCTTTGGCAAATCTGTATTGCTTATATAAAGGTAAGGCTTCTAAGGTCGTCATGTTATGCAAGCGGTCTGCAAGCTTTATTAGAACAGCTCGAGCATCGGCCATTGCAAGAAGCATAGTATGCAAGCGATCAGCTTCAACAGTCCTGCTGGCTGTGTTGTTATCGCGAGCAAGTTTGCTTAGGTGGCTCAACTTGGAAACCTGAAAAGGTAAGATAGAAACTATCAGGTTGCAGGCTACATTACCAACTTAAAACCATAATCTTTAGCACCAGATAAAAGTGACCTTCACAAACAGACATATCAAACAAAAGAATGCAGGTTAATAATATTTCCAAAACATATCGCAAGTTATGACTGCAGAAGATTATCAATATGGAGAAAACAATGCACTGTAGGAAAAGTCACACATTGGTTTGATCCAATGATTTTTCATTAGGTGCCGACAAGACGGTACTAGTTGAATGAATATATTGCACATGATTGAATTAAGAAATCAGGAGTAGACTATGATAATTGAGATCAAATAATTGCAACTGATCTTCCCAACAACTTGCTAATGCATAAAAATATGAATATTCAGAGCACAAAACTGAACACGTACCCCTTCCACGAGATCAGCAACCCCAGCCCCAAACATGTGGAAGATGTGATCATAGCCCACGAACGAATCATCAATTGTGTCATGTAGAAGCCCAGCAGAAACAATCGTTGCATTCGCCCCAATATTGGCCAGTAGCACGGCTGTCTCCACACAATGTTGCAAGTATGGATCACCACTTGCCCGTGTCTAATCATAAAACAGAAACAGAAACAAGATTCAGTAACCAATTCACAAATAATGAAAGAACCAATAATTCTTTACTAGAAATGGGCGCAAGTTTACCTGACCGCGGTGAGCCTTCTCGGCCTCCAAGAAGGCCTTCACGACGAGCTCCTCATGGAAGATGCGGTGGCGATCCTGGGCACTGGCTAGCAGCTCTCGGGCGTACGGCTCGCAGGCCGGGCTGGTCTCCGCGAGGTTCTCGTCCAGCTCAAACGCGAGCTCGCCGGCGCCAACCTCCGGCCGGGGTCTCGTGGCTGGCGCGTAGTCGACGCAGGAGCCGAGCGCGTTGCGCACAAAGCTAGCGAACAGGCGGTCGCGACCGGTGAGCCACGAGGCCGGCGGGCTCCGGGACGGCGAAGAGGAGGACGGCCCCTGGAACACCGAAACGGGGCTGTGGTGGTGATGGTGATGCAGGTCCCGCCATTTCAGCGCCGAAGACGAGTGGGGTTGGGAATAGGAGTAACCGCCGCCAGCGACGCTCAGGTCGTCGGATCTGTCGTGCCACAGCGCACCGAGCTCGTCGTGAGCCGGGGCGCGAGGCGGCGCAGCTGCCGCAGCCGGTGAAGAAAAGAGACAAGAGAGGCCACCGCCGCCGGCGGGCAGGCGGTGGGATGCGGCCGCCTGCGGGGGGGCCGCCGTGGTGCACGGCGGCGAACCACGGGAGCTCGGGTCGAACTCAGAAGAGTAGACCGTACCCGGCGGACTGGTGTACAGAGGAATCGCCGACAGTGACATGGTCGCCGGAATCCGGGATGCGCTTGAGGAGTTCGGCTCGCCTGAAATCACAGCCCTTTGTACCTACCAATTGGCCAAATGTTTGGAGCGGCAATTCCGACCTTGAAATGGATCGGACTGGCGGTTGAATGGCGTGGTAACGCACAGAATCCGATACTAAGATGTGATCTTGGTGAGAGAAGTCGACGAATTGGTATTCCTAGCTTCTAAAAAACGAAATCGAAGAGGGAGAACTGCGCGAATTGGGAGCTGGGAACGGCTTAAACTGGGCAAAACCAAAGCTGCTGACTACGAATTAGATGTTGGCGCGGATTAAGCCGGCAATCTCAGGGCGCGCTCTCGTGGGAGGAGCAAGAAGAAAGCAAAGAAGTGGGGAAATCTCTTCTGCTCGCGTATTAAATTCGGTTGCTTTGCTTCTAGAGTGCGTGTGGGTGAAGAGAAGAGCCTGGGCCCTCCTCGCTAATTATAGAAAAGCGGCTGGCTTCAAAATGTCGGAACCACCCCTCCCATAGGAATCTTCTACCGTGCTGCAGGAATTCTGGCTGTTTTAGCCTGTTTTTTCTCAATTGTTTTTCTGATTCCTCTCGCCTGAGTATATGTTTTGCTGAGTCTTCAAACCTTGAAAACTGAAAAACGGAAAGAGAGGACATCACTCATAAAATCCGCTTAGTAGCTGTTTCAATGAGCAGCACTAATGGGCTCGAAAATGAACTTTGGTGCAAGATGGAGCACATCTGGCTTAGGTACTACTTTTTCTGTCCCAGAATATAAGGTTTAGTGAGTTCAATTAAAGAAATATTGCTAACATTAACCAATAATACATGCAAAAATAAAACATGTTAAATAAAAATAATATTATTGTTTTCGCAATGAATCTAGTGAGGTCAAAGTTAACAATATTTCACTTTGATCAAACCCAAAAACTCTTACCCTCGCAAAAAAAAACCCAAAAACTCTTATATTGTAGGACAAGGGAATATATAAACACGCTCAGGTTGAGAAAGTTACAAGCTTAGCTTAGGTTGAAAAGGTTATGGCACTCCTATTGTTTGTTTCTATATATTCTTATTAGCAATTGTTGTCATTCCTCACAATTTGCTATTGCAAGGCAACTAATTTGGCATTGTTACTGGTTGGATCTAAACATTTATATATCTTCCACTCAATTTATTACGCAAAACAATGACCTACCACTCGATAATTCATTGACGTACCGTCAGAGAAATATTTTTGTTGAAATCTTGAATAGAGTCTACCTATAATGGTGGCAGATCATAAATTACTCCAATTAATATTCTTTTGTCTAGGAAAACCATTGTTGTCTAAAGAAAAAAATGCTGGGGCAATAGTAGAAATCTTCACCCTTCTCGCGACTTCAAAGTACTAATGGCATCTATGGTGGTGTTACTGTAACTACCTTAAGCGTAAAGTCTTTGGACTAATCGAGACATGTCGTTGTTAAAGTTACACTATCCAAAACTTCATTCATGCTTCCTGGCCACAGCTAATGATGGGCCATGGGATGCCAATTAATATTCCATTGCCATACTGATAAAAGCAATGCAAACCAAATATCACAAAAAGGATTTTCTAGAAGGTACTAATCCACTACTACTCTAGAAGACGGGAGTGGCCTAGTAAGTGGTCATTTTCTAATCCACTGTGTCCTGCACTCCCAAGAAGTTTTATAGGCAGTTACAGGAACTTTGGAGATTTTGATGACAAAAGTGTGATCGATGTATGCTCTATTAAAACTGAGTGCGCCGCTAGCTAGCTGCCGTGGTTTTGGAACCATATCTGTTTATCGAAATATTTTATTTCCACTTCGAACCTAAAGACGAAACAGTATGGCGCCTACTGAACCCAATGATCACGAACCACTATTCTAAAGCGTCCTTAAACATTGTTTCTTTTCAGGACAACGAAAACAGCAGTACACAAATTAATTACTCCATAATCAAGTACGACATACTCCCTTCAGTGCCATAAAATTTGTCGTTTTGGACATTGATATGGTCCTCAAAACATAGCTTTGATTAATACTTTTCGCTATAAAATATAGTTGAAATATACTTTCATGAAATTATATTTCAATACGAATATACTCATGTTATTCTCATATTTACAAACTTAACATATAAAAATTATTTACATTCAAAGTTTTAAAAATTTGACTTAGGACAACTTTAAAACGACAACTATTTTGAAAGTGGAGAGAATAGTACTGTAGCATGAGGCTTATCTATCTCAGAAATTGTTTTTCTTTCCTCTCTGGTGATAGGAAAACCTGAAGAAGAAGTTCTAGAGAACAACGAACAGTTTCTTTCCCGTTCGGCTTATCTACCTCAGAAATTGTTTTTTCTTTTTTCTTTCCTCTCTGGTGATAGGAAAACCTGAAGAAGAAGTTCTAGAGAACAACGAACAGTTTCTTTCCCGTTTCGGCTTCGGAGGCCAAACAGTTTGAGCCCTGTGACGACTGACGCGTGCACGGTGTGTGCGTTGCCCTTCTCGAGTTCGCAGACGCGCCGCTCCGGCATGACACGCGGCGTGCGCCTACCAAAAGTGGCCGCGCCCGGCAGCGGCACGTGGCCTGGGCAGGGGACCAGGAGCGAGGTGGCGGCTACCGACTGGCCGGGTAGACCTGAGGCGGCGTGCCAAGCAACTCAAGACGTGTACGTATACTGTGCGTCGCGGTATACGGTGAAAACGTGTGGGAAATACCAGCATGCGATGGGGAGTACTGTGACAGTTCAGTTCTTGCGTGTATTGTTAGTTCTGCACGAACTACGTAGGTCGACGTTCTTGACCGGTTCAGATTTGGCAGATGATGCGACTCGCAGTAATTTTTGATTTGGCAGATAATGACCGTATACTTTTCTTCTACGACTGTAACCCTAACTCTACAGCGACAGTGGCAACAATAATATATAAATTGATGGGGGCTGGGCCTTTTTAAAGCGAGAGGCCCAAATTAATCACTTGAGCTGGGCCGTCATTTGCACCCTGCTTGGGCTCTTCGATTATTTCACAAAGAACTGAAAACTGAGAAATGGTGAAGCGAGAGAACAAATCAACAAAGCCACTGACAAATGCAGGGTACCGTTCAGAATCCGGCAAAATTCAGTAAACGCCGTGCCTGAACATCTTCTCCAACTGATGTCCTGAAAGTTAATATTGACAGCCAAGATAAATCAGGTGCGGGCAGGTGCGGGGAAGTTGATGGCAGTGCACGACGCACTTTGTGCTGAAACGATGGCTGCAGGCACTGAAAGCACGCTCTGATCATGGTATGGTCTTTATTCAGGTTGAGACGGACTGTAGTAGCCTAGTGATGGCGATGACATCTTTGTAGTAGCCTAGTCTGCCGGAGGGTTGCTGTTTCGTGAGGCAACAGCTTAGTGTCCCTGAATTTCGATAGTGTTGTGTTTGTTCATGTCCCTAGATCAGGCAATGAGTGTGCACATGATCTTGCCCGCCATGGTTTGAGTAGAGACCCGAAACATCATGATGTTGGCTGGATCTTCTCCCTGAATTTGTATTAAACTTGGTGGTCTGCGACTTTGTTGGGTCGATTGTGGATTGTGGTTGAATAAAACTGAAGCTAGCTAGAGAATTAAAAAAAAAATCTTGTATGACACTCAACAAGTTTCTTCATGAACAGACTTATATGGGCACATCACACTAGGAAATTTCTTCAATAGAACTTTATTGAAAGCAACAATACACGATGTTTTACCATATCGTGTAAATTTTCGTCAACGTCACACGGTACTCGACAGGTTTCTTCCAGAAACAAACCAAGACGGGCACACTAAGGAACAGAGAAACGATGACCTCAGCGTCACAAACTGAGCTGGAGCATTCCTGGCACCACTCTTTATTTCCGCGGGCGCAGGTTGTACTTCCGGCTGACCGACGTCGTGATGGAGTTCTCGCCGACCCCTTCCGCCAATACGGGATCAATGCACCTCCTGCGGGGAGTCTGCGGCGGCAATGCATAGCTCGGATCCATCTTGCTGTCCATCTCATCGGCGAGCTCGTCGAAGACCCACGAGTAGTCCATCAGGCTCCTCTCGCTCTCCTCCGAGCCGTACGACAGCGCGCGCCGGCTGCCGGCGTTCTCCTCCAGCGCCCGAACCTTCTCGACCAGCGTCTGGAGCAGCCGATGGTTCAGTAGTTCATAGTCTCTGAATGATCATATATAAGATGTTTGGAATCAGCACTGAGCGCACCACTGGATCTGGATGTAATGAACTCAGCAGAACTTCAATCTTTGACTTACCTGTATGTGAAAATTGAGTGCAGTATCTGAACAGTGGCGAGTCCGACGAACACCATTCTGACCAAGAACACCTTGGACATGACCCAGAACTGCTTGTCGAAGTCGTCGGCGCCTATTTTGATAAGCCCCATCTCCAGCGCAAGCGTGATGCACAGACCTGCCAAAGCGAAATCAGTCATTATAAAATGAACATCCGAATGATGCAGACTGCAGAGACGTAACAGAATTAATACGAGTTAGCAGCGAGATCGTACCAAAGTAGAGCCGGCCCCTGATGCTGAACGTCTGCTTCGCGCTCGTGAGCATGTAGAGGAGAAATACGACGCAGCAATAGAAGAAGAATGCTTTGATGAAGCGAGACTCTGCAAGAATGGCATTGTGCAGGATGTACAGCTTGTCCAGGGCAGCGAAAATGTTGGCCTGCTTTGCTCTGAACTCCTCCTGTTTGTGAAAAGTCAAGTAAATAATTAAACATGGCTTCTCATAAAAGAAAATTCAAAATCATTCAAAAGATTCAGTCAGATGCTCAGAATGTGATCAAATAAGAACCTGTGATTCCAGTATGGAGTGCGAGTTCTGGATGAGATGATCGTGAGCTTCCCGGATTTGTTCTTGTCGGGCCAGTAACTCTTCCTGCTGGCGCTGCCCAAACAGGGCAAGTTTCTGTACGGTCTCCCTGCAAATGCCACTCAATCAGTATTTCCCTTTTTTTTTTTCTAGCAGATGCAAAGCAAGTATTTGTCACAAAAACAATACAAAATGTGCAGTGTGCATAAATACAGTACCTGCTTTCCTCAAGAGCCTTTGCCTGATAGCTGTAGAGCTCATTCAGTCCTTCCATTGCAAGACTCTGTCCATCCAGCAGCTGCCTCTGGTTCTCCAGTGACTTGTTAGCCACACTTCCGATATCACTGGCAGTGCTCTGCAAATCTTGCATCTTGGAGGACATCGAGTCGCCAACAGTTCTGATCTCCTCCTGGATAGACACCGTCTCCTCCTTCAGTTTATCCATCCCATTGCCGAGGCTCTCGTACGACTCCTGAATGCGCTCCATGCCGGCCTCCATCTTCTCCCTCATCTCTGTCTGCCCTTCTCGCAGCTCGGCCTGAGACGTGGCGATCTCCTTGGACCGCTCAAAGATGGCCTTGGAGTGATCCAGCACGCCGTTGATCTGCAACCCGGCCTTCTTGGACGCCTCCGCCAGATGCTCGGCTTGCATCTCGATCGATAACAGCGTCTCCTGGACTTTGCTGGACTCCTTGATGATCTCTCCTGACCTCTCCTCGATCACCTCCAGCTTCTCCTCGGCGGACTTGGATGTCCTTGTCAGGTCATTGACAAGCCTCTCTGTGTTGTGCTTGAAAGCTTCGGCTCTGAAGATATCAGCCAAATAGAAAATAAAGTCAAATTTATAGAACTAAAACCATCTCATTTGCATTTAAAGTTGGTGAAAGATAAAACTTACTGCAGTTGGTGACACAGGCTGTTGGTCTCCAGGAAGAACTCGAGGAAGACCTGGTCCTCGGAGTGGCCGAGCCTCTTGCGGCAATGCACCATCTTGGAGCCCTCGGCACAGGAGGGGAAGGGTGGCCGGCCGGAGTCCTCCTGGAAGCAGCCGCTCAAGTACCACGCCAGCCGCGACTGCTTCTCCTTGTCGGCCATGATTTCGCCGCAGCTGGCGAAGAGCTTCCTGTACGCCTCCTGCCAGCAGTTCTTGGGCCCCGTGAGCCTGTTCCGTGCGTTCTCCAGCAGCTTCACCCCTCTCGGGTCGTTGGCGCCGTCTATGGCGAAGTCAGCGACCGCACCGTCCAATTCCATCATCGGAGGGGCGCGCTCGCCGCCCGTCGTTGCCGACGACGACGAGGACGATGACGAGAAGATGTTCCATGAGAAGCCGCTGCTCCTCAGAGGGCAAATCCACAGGCATGTCAACATCAGCAGCACAGCCCACGCGTTCCTCGTCATGATGCGACTGGTAATTTAACTGACCCCTGGCGAGTTTAAAATCAAGGATCAACAAGTGCAGTCCCTGCCAGGATGAACAAGGGAAGCATTAAAATCTATTCATTTCATTGCACAATCACATAGTATCTCTGAATTAAAAACACCCAAACGGATCAAGAGAATTTTTGCTAGTATGAGTTCAATTCAGACTAAAAGTAAGTGAAATCCAAGCTGGTAACAACCTAAAGCGGTTAACTGCTGCGTGTCGCAAGAAGAAGCAAGAACTAAACGGGGTTCTTCCACTGAAGAACGAGCAAGGCAATGGCGGCGCAACAAAATCTCGCCAACTCCAAAGCCCTACGGCGTGAAGGGCCTCCGGTTAAGTAGCCGCGCACACAGCCGTGTTTCTTCTCCGGCAAGGCACACGGATCAACGAAAGAGGACGCTGTCACATCACGTGCAGGGCAGAGATAGAATCAAATATTCTCAAAAAACAAAATCACTTTGGACCTTTGACACCACAGGTGAAAGAGACGCGCACAAAATGAAGCGATAAACTAGGTAACCGCGGCTTTAGTTGGAACCTTGCAGTTGTCTCACTCGTTGAACACTAATGACATGCCAAGTTGATCAGGCTTGCCGTTCCGTTGCCAGCAAGGAAGCTTTATTAATCACAGTTAAGTCGGTGCTAAGTGTAGTCGGTTATCTTGACTTATGCCGCAAGGTTCAGAGATAACAGGCCCAGCGAGTAGGGACCCAGAGTGTCCAGAGAATCAAGCATTTTTTTTCTTCTTCTCTATAGATGGGCCCATTTATAAGTCAGACACATGAGCATCAAGGATTCGGGGATTCGTGGTCTGAATTGGGCGAAGTATTAATAAATTAAGACTAATTGGACGAAGCATCAATAAACACAACCAAATTTCATGTTTTCTAGATAAAAAAACTAGTTTTCATGTTAATAATGAAAGGATCAAAACGCACGAAACTAACATGAAAACTGGTTGAGTAGCGGGTCCAATTCAAGGGATGAAACTGACACGAAAACTGGTTGCCTAACGAGTCGATTTCGGTGAATGAAATGTTTCATCAAAGAACTTCATTCAAAAGAATCTAGTTCGGTTTGCCGATTGCTTAGAAGAACTTCACAGAAATCAGTTTGAAGAGAAGGAACTTCGAAAGAGAAGTCAAGAAACTTACACCTCGCTGCGGATCAGTCGGTTGCTCTCGCCGATGTTGGACTACTGCGCTCGATGATGCAGAGGCGCCGAAATGAAATCGCCGGAATTGGGGGGTGGTATATAAGGCGGAAACGGACGTGGGTTACAGGGGATATCGCAATGAAAAGATACGACGGTTCACACGAAGAGACATGTTCGTGTGAGAACCGAACAGCGGAGAGACATGTTCACACTTCAAAGCGAGTTCTAAAATTTGGTCACTCGTAATGCTCGTTCAGTGGGTACATGAATACATATACTGTATATAATACCACAATAGTACGTAAGTTTAGTAGCAGCAGTGCTTCAGTTCATACGGGCGAGCTTGTCAATTTGGCACTAAAATGCAGAAAAGTAACGACATTCCCCAGATAGTTTTTCAAAAGTAAAGGGAACCCGATCCAATTCCAGATAATCGAGAGACAGGATGATAAATAATATGCAGACGGTATATTTTATTTCTGATACAATAAAAATGTCCCAGGCTTCGCCATGAATGACCGACTATATTTTGGCCCATAAATTAAATGTTCATAGACAGGTACGTATGCAGCGAAACTCCAAACGCCAATCTACTTACACAGCCTTACACAAGAGACGTACAAGCAGGGGCCAGATCCTTTTGTTTATGATTCTATATCCACAGTGAAGTTTTAGTTTTGTGTGTGACATCTCCAAGCTCAGGGTGGACATGTATTATTGACGTGAAGCAAATTGACGGGGCATGGAACTGTCCGTGAGCAACTCACGCCGCCACAATAGGGTATGATGCACAAGTAGCAACACCTGCATAATTTTACTCAAATCAATATCGTTTTGCAAGCGGATGCTAACAAGAGCACAAGGTCTTCTGTTTATTGAGGGGTATGGAACTATGGAAGTGAATATGAAACACTCACCACACATGTTCTTGCCCAGTTCCATCTTGAAGTAACCATTGTCACCCCAATCCGCGCCCCATGAGTTCTTGATGAGCCAGTAGGGGACACCATTTTCAACACCATAGCCAACAGCCAGAACAGCGTGGTTCACGTCCTAGTCGAAAACAAATTGGAAGATTTAGATAATAAGAAATTGATAACAAGAAATCCTAATTCAACAAGAAGCAATGAAAAAAGGTTTTTGAACGTGCGCACTCACCATGGGTGAAGTTCCGCAATGGTCACTTGTGAAAACTCCAGTTTTGTATAGCCTGAAACCATCGATCACCTCAAATGCAACACTAACTGGGCGAACCAATCCGACAGCATTCTTCAGTTCATCCTCAGCACCCTTACGACCACAATGTTAATAAGTACAAACTATTAGCTCTCAGAATATTTTATCCTAGATAATAATCAATTGAAAATCAGAATAAAATTCCTCACCAGAGTGATGTTAACTGAGTCCAAAACCTTGACTCCAGCATTTTCGGGCTTGTAATGACAGACTCCATTGACACCCTTATAAGGGTAAGCTTCCTCAGTGTCAAGGCCTCCAATGTATTTGATGTACTCAAAAGCCTGAGATGGAAGGCCTCCATTGCATCCAAAATTGTTGTATGGACCAGCACAGTCAACAAGCTGTTGCTCAGAGAGAGAGATGGGCTTCCCAGTGGCTTGGGTATATGCTGCCTCAAGCGCACCAGTAGTGCTGCCAGAATAAGCATTAGAGGAAAGTCATTATTTAGTTTGCACAGCACCCTTTCTTTCTTTCATGACCATTTGTAAACACAACAGGTTAGAAAGGCGCCATAAAGACTATATATTAGGAACTTTAAGAATGGCAAATGATTGACCGCTACAAGAAAGTATCTGAACAAGAACAAAATGTTTTTGTTAATAGAAAATGCTCCTCCGATAATGCAAAATGTTCAGAAGTAAAACTGATACTATTTCAATTAAGTCACCATGCTTTCTTCCACTAAGATAAGAGGAAACTAACTACTATGCGTATGTGTAGTTACCAGTGTCAGTGTGGTCAAACAAGAATTTCGCAAAAAGCATAGCAGTTAGCAGTATTAGTCAGCTATTAGTGCTCGCTCTCTGAAATGTTGTTTCCGTATCATCAATCATAGAAGAGGTTACCATTCTATAGAGATTCAACAAGCTTGCTTGATTATGAATACATGGTATGATGGTTGCAGGCTACTTCAGAATAAATGAAAATGATGTATAATATTTAAACAATTTATTAGGATAATTTCCTTTTGACACTGATCTTTACTCCCACCTCATTTATGTCACATTTCTTAGGAGAATCCAATGGTAAATAACATGAATTACTCAGTTTAGAGGTGCAAAGGAAAAATTGCCAAAACAGATGCAAAATAGGAATAGTCTGGACTAGAGAGTTGTTACCTCAGGAATAGCAAAAATCTTACATGTTAAAATACAAATTTTGCATAGTATGGGCCTAATGCTGAAGAGAACTGCACGTATCAATTCATTGAAATAAAGGAGGGATCGGGAAACGTAGCCATTCAAGTATGCAATTGGGTAAAAGATTATAAGTCATGAACATGAGTTGTCCACTAGAGCATGTGAGAGGGGGGAGGGGGGGGGGGGACCACCTTATTTAAAACAATAGTCCTTATTATGAGACTGACATGTTTACTTGATTGAAGTACAGCGGGAAATCGGTCATGTGCTGTTGGGAGTCAACTTTCCATAGATTAGCTATATGAATGAAATAGTTTATACAGATGTGAAATAATAAAGGCTCCACTGGATAGTGACTGTTCACTTGCTTGATCATATCCAGAAGCAAGCCTGGATCAATATTTATGTTGGTTGATTGACTCAATTATTTAATTGATTGCATGTCACACGAGGTTTGAATCTGATGCCGGAATTTTTAAACAATCTCGTGATTGCTTCGGCGATGCAAGATCTGAATTAAAACACTACTAGTGTGGTTGAAAGGATTTAACAATTTTCATTTTCACCAACAGATATAGCTGTCGATACTAATTCTGAGCCACACCAAGAGTAGATTTTAATTCTTTACTAGAAGAAGAGTGGTTCAAAAGTGCCACCACCTTATAACTATCGGGACTATGAATGCGCCAAAGGTCATGATGCACATACAAGCAAATTGGACACATACTCTAACTGGTACTGCGTGTCGGATACCATAAGCTTTTACTGGTAAATTAGTATGCATGCACAAATACAACTATCACCCACGGATTCCCAAACAGCATGCCTCACCATGCTTTTTCTGTACCTCTGGGGCAGGTTTATCACAGTATTGACACAATCCTTCCAGTTTCGGGTCACAAGCTTGCGAATGATTTACAAAATGAGTACGATGATTTTTTAGTTGTTACCTGAATGTCCAGCAGGACCCGCAGTGACCCTGGTTTTTCACGGGGCTCACAATCCCATCCTCCCTCCAGTCTTTCTACAGCAGTCATAACAAAAGCAACATCATATACACCATTTCACAGCGAAATATCTAAAATTCTCATAGCATCTGACCGTAAAGAAATTCAATTAATAGTATATGTAACAACCGTCCAACAACTGGACATGAACAATGAATTGATGTACTACAGTCCAAACAAATACTATGCCCAATTGGAATGGTCATATGCCGGGACCATGGAAGAGAATGGCTAAAATGTGTTGATTTCCATGATGGAGAGTACACAGCAAACACTACAGAGCACAAACCGCACAACAAGGATCAAATTCAGCAGCCACTCACAAAATTCATTTCAGAAAATCCCCTCTAAAGCCTGAACTCTACAGACGCAGGCTTGTCTCCCATGTGACGGATGCAACAAATCACAATACCAACATGGCTACAGCTTACTAGCCCCGCCCCTTTGGAAAGAAACCGTTGCGTTACCATTCACAGACACAGACCCAACTACGACCAGCCCTCAGGATCTTCTGCGTCAATTAGCTTTGGTAACTTACCGTCTCCGGGAGCTCAGCAGCATCCAGCATCCGGTGGTTGCCGGCGAGCGTCGCAGAGCAGTTCTGCGCCGCGCCAAGCCGGGTCGCACGGAATTCCTCCCAGCTCATGTCCGCAAAGCCTGCACGGCAGCCACAACGAGAAACGTGTGTGAGAATCCACATGGGGCGGAATAAAGCGGACGGCCTGGATTGGGAGGCGAGCAGGTCCTTACGGTTGATGCCGAGGCGGTAGGGGAGGCCCCTCCGGTTGGTGGAGCGGACGAGCTCGAGGCTCTCGGAGAAGATCCGGAACCGGCGGTGTACCTCCTCCGCGCTCTCGTAGCTCTTGCCGTGCCTGCATCGGGGTGGTCAGGCCGTACGGCGACGTGATAAACGGCCGGCGGAGTCCAGGGGACCGGGAGCTCACCTGACGGCGAAGCGGACGAAGCGGAGGGCGTCGCGGGTGCGGCCGAGCGCGGCGAAGACGGTGGACTCGAGCGAGGAGGCCGCGCGGTCGGTGACGGGGCGGATCGGGTTGGAGTCGGAGAAGGACGAGGCGGAGACCACGGCGGCGGTGGCGGCTAGAGAGGCGACGGCGAGGGCCGCGAGGAGGAGACGGCGGTGGGCCATGTCGCCGGCGGAACGTGCAATATTTTACTAGTGGAGTGAGGCGAGATGGGGCACGAGCAAGTTGGATGGCCCGGGTGTTATATAGACCTTACCTTTAGTCTTGAGTCCCCCTTAATCACTTCTTAATCCTTCTATACTTTTTTAATTCTGAGCCGGAATTTGATTAGAGTACTACTTATTGACCTACTATTTCTTTTAAGTAAAACAGATCAGCTGTCTCCAAACTTGTTTCAAGGTATATCGTACATGAGAGATGGCAGATTTCACTAATCTCGGTCATTTTTTCATTCACTTGTGCAAAAAAAAAGTGTTATTCACAGTTTCATTGTTTCATCCGTGCAGTTTTGTTGTTCTAGCAGTATGTTTTTATTGTTTCAAAAATGTGACCGAGAAATATATGAAATCTCAGTGTCGAGAACTAGCAAATCTCATCATGTAGGTCGTGATATGTCAAAGTATATATCTTCGTCTCTAGGTTCAAAATTTAGAAAATACCCCAATAAACACTAATATGGCTATTAATAGGCTATGATTTGTCATATTACATCAGCTTCATCATCATAATTCATTCTAAAAAATGTTGATCGCTCTCTCAAGACGATTGTAGCAACCGCAACACAAATGACAAGACATGCCCTATACAAAGACAAAATAGCAATATAAGGATACTGTCCAGATTCAGTCCTTAAATTAAATAACACATGTAACGAGTCCATAAACTTTTTTGTATGTTGAGAGTTGAAAGGCCTAGATGACATCTCAAGATGACCTTTTGGCATGTGGTGCATGGCTGTTGATACGGGTCGCCATGCATTCGACGCCATCAGTGACGCTTGAACCTTGGAATTCCAGTTGAGTGCATGATTGAGCGTCTTGAAGTGGGCTGTGATTGGCCGGTTGAGGAATTGCACAAATGACGCAGCAGGAATCCGCTCAAGGAATAGATATTTTCCTTTGGAAGAAACGAGGGCCGTTTGTGATTGGCCCATTGCCTGATGACGTCGCAAGCGGATGCCTACGAGATGACTCCAACGGCCAGAACAGAACGCCGTCTCGGACACTACCACAAGCGTCCAAGTGGTATGCTCTAGTGGACGGGACGGTGCTACTGCTGATCGACGGCATAGAGCTCGGTTGCGTAGAAGCTGTTCTTTCTGCAATATCCGAAGTTGAGAATCCGAACTATTTGCAACGGAAACTATGATTCGGGCAAAATTGATTGGGCCACTTCAATTTGGAACAGAAATTTTGATCCGGCCTCTTTATCAAAGAATTTTGAAAAGGTTTGTTTCTTGTACAATTCAGAAAAAATCCTCTCTTTTTTTGAGGAAACAGAAAAATTCCAATTGTGGGAGCTGGATACCTCTTTGCGAGTTGCGACATTTGAGTTGGGTTAATTGACTATCGAATGAGATCCACAGTTCAGGCATCCAGTCGTCGCAGGAGTAGTACTGAGTACTGACTGCACGAGCTGGCGGAGCTACAGTTGAGCCCCAGGGTGGGCCGCCAAGGCCAAATTTGATGGGCCGTGGACTGTAGCTATAAGGTTAGTATGTGCTACAGTGCTAGAAACATGAGTTTTTCAGAATCTTAAGGTGGGCCTCGTCCACCCAGCTGGCTCCGCCCATGTCACTATCACGTCAAAAATAAGGCTCGGTTAGGTTATTCAGTATTACTAGGAGATTCTACTTTTGGATTTACTCCTAGCTGAGTACCCGAAAGAGCATTCTAGCAGATTTTTTTAGGACAGAGAATGAACAGATTTGTGAGTGACTCGACTCTCCGATCCAGTTCTACCTGTATCTTTGCGGATATACTAGTGGTGCATATTCTTTTTTTGCGAGGAACTCGTGCATATTCTTTTTTTCCCGAGGAACTCGTGGTGCGTGTTCTGAAGAAGTTTAGGGCGTCTTATCCTCTCGGCAAGTATATTGCATACATCTTGCAAAACAAATGAGAACGAAATCATTGTTGCCAATAATACTATTCAGTTATTCTGCCCGTAAATTATGATATTATTTAATTACTACACACAATTGAAAAAAAATAGCACCAATATGCACGATTAATTATACTTGTCAGTTACGGCTACATGTGCGAAAAGACATATAGCCTAGTGGTTATAAGAGTTTCAGTAGCACCTCAGGTCTTGGGTTCGACTTTCCGTGAAGGATTTAACGGCGTTTCTCTTTCACCAGTAGGCGACGTAGCCCTCGACAGCGATGCTACAGTGATGACTTCGTCAATCTCGTGAATTTGCCGACCTCAGTCTTCGAAGATGCTCATAGGGATAGGGTTTACGTATATGCGTTCATAGGAATGAGTGTGCGTGCGTTGCGAGTGTCTGAGTTGTACTGTGTAATCGAAAAAAAAAAAAAAAAAAGTTAGGACTACATGCCGAGATATTTCTCAAGCGGCAACGGCGCACCTCTTGGTTGTGGTGAGTCAAGTATCAAATGTTCAAAGGAAGACGGGGGCGTCGAACTGTCAGCATCCATCCACATTTCTTTAGAAACAATATCAACATCAATTTTCATGATGGGAGAAGGCACCGAATTACACATCATATTATGGCCCACCACGTGATCTTTTTTACTTAGGCATACGAGCTGTTTGCTGGTGACTGGTGTGGTGCCTAGTGCTGCAAGAGTACGCATGCACACAAGACAAGGTGAAAGCAATTCTGCTTCCAAAGGGCTACTCTGTTCTTTTTTCTTTTTTTTTTGCGAGGGAGGGCTACTCTGTTCGGAGCGCCAAGGAGCGAAGGTTACAACAAATCGAAATTGTAAGAAAAAAATTTAGGCAAACTACGGTAGGCCTTGGCCTACCGCAATTTACAGGGAAGGGTTACAAGGGGTAGAGAGAGAGATGAAGGACACAACACTTTACTACGCAAACATTCGACTGAAGGAACTACATGATGGAAGAACTAAGATTAACACCCCAAAGATGTACTGTCTGGGCTAGAGTAGATTTTTTACTCCGATGTGGCCAAAGCTTGAGGTCGTCCGCATAACCGAGAAGAGTTCTTCGGAGGGAAGGCCGCATGCTGTAACTTGCTGTCAATGCCAAACATATTGGCAATGCGCGTTTTCCAAATGTTCCACAGGACAGCGGTAAGGACAGTGTTTAAGATCTTCTTGTTTACTGTTAGTCTTCTTGTTTGTGCAGCTTGCCATAGATCTTCCACCTGCAGCAGTTGGGAGGGATATATTGGACTGAATGCCCACCGCAGCCCAGACTTCATTTGCTCTAGGACATCTCTGGAATAGATGCAGCAAGGTTTCAGATGCAGTCACGCACAACAGTGCGGGCAGGAATCAGTGTCTTCCCACCATGCTGGTACAGGAAGTTCTTGGCGCGGATGCGATCTTTATGAATTAACCAGGTGAAAATTTTGCCACGAGATGGTGCAAAACTGGCCCACATGTTTTCAGCAAAAGCATCTGGAGGCCGGCTACTGAACCTGAGCATATAAGCGCCATGAGAGGCGTAAGGCCGAGTGGAACCTCTCAATATCCTGGTGTCAGGCTGATCGGGCCGTAACTGTACTTGGTCCAGCCGGATGAGCAGGGAATCCAATTCACACTGAGCTGCTGTAGTTAGTTAGGCGGTCCCTCATGTGAAGATGAAGCTAACCTGTTTGGTAAGCACTGCCGACAGAGATGTTGGGTCGAATGGCTGAGAGAACAGGGCCAAAATGAAGTGTGTACACCGTTCCCAATGGGAACTTCTGTAGCTGTCTGAAAACCTGGTAGTTGGTCCATGAGAGCTGTCCAAGTAGGAGTATTTGAATATTTGACATCGCCAAAGTAAATTGTAAGAAAAATCGTGGATGTTGGACGCCAGTCAGGCAGTCACGCCACACAGATGCAAAGCATATAGAATATTAGAGGGTACTGGTGTACAATTGGGCGCCCTGCTTTGTTCCACGCTAGAAATTTTCAGTAATCAGCCTGTTCGGCAGGCTGATAACATTGTAGCGGCTGCTGAAGAAATAACTGCGAACACTGTAGCGGCTGTTGAAGAAATAACTGAAACACTGTAGCTGCTGCAAAGAAGCTGGCTGCGAAATGGGCAGCCGAACAGGCAATAAGTTCTGTTAAGTTCCTGTCGAGAAATTGATAGCAAAGCTGTTGAACAATACGATTATACTACTAGATTGTGTAGTCCCCTTAGCAAGTCAAGCTGCCAGCGTCGTTCTGGCTCATCGCAAACCGATTCCGACTTCCGGCCTCACAGCTGATCGGGCCTTAAAGAAATGGAAATATTA
This sequence comes from Eragrostis nindensis, assembly GCA_012490785.1. Taxonomy (NCBI): domain Eukaryota; kingdom Viridiplantae; phylum Streptophyta; class Magnoliopsida; order Poales; family Poaceae; genus Eragrostis; species Eragrostis nindensis. The sequence continues at coordinate 154,710 of JAAXCT010001234.1, forward strand.
CTACTATACTTTCCGGAAAAGCCCATAATAAAAATTTACTTTTTTCACCGTAGAATGCTGGAGTGGGCTGTCAAAGCTCGGGGGCGCGCGCGATTCGCGAATTTTTTTATTTTTAATCGAATTTTTTATTATATTTTTATCAATAACCGCCCGTTTTCGAAATTTGCATAACTAGTCGCCTAGTCGCCCAACAAATGGGCGATTAGGCCTTGTCGCCCGATTAGCGGGCGATTTATGCCGTAATCTCCGTTGCAAGGGCGATTAGGTGTCGGTGGGGCCCAATCGCCCCAACAGCAGGCGACAAGATCCTAGTCGCCCATGCCACGGGCGACAAGGATACTGTAGCGAATTTTTCATTTTTCGAATTTTTCTGCGTTAACAACTAGGCCTCCCAAAGTCTAAATTAAAATACTTTTACACATCTAAAGTCAATGGTGATTTTAATGGTGGTGAATAATATGTTGATGCAACCATTTTAACACAGAACAGCCCAAAAGTTGTTGGTAGTTTTAAACTAAAAATCTCTGAATCAGGCTAGCAGTTAAGCGATAATTGAATTTTTAGACCATCTTAATCTTCTCTAAAATTTTAAAAAAATTACCTAAATGCATTGCATCCTAGTAGTACCAATATAATTTTTTTTAGCATTAGGTTCCATATAAAATATTTGAATTATCTAAATTTAATTCGAATTTGAATTTGAATTTGAATTTAAAGTTACAAATGACCATAATTTAAAATCTAATTTCAAACTATAACTTTCAGTTTGAGTTAAGAGGAGTCAGATTTTGAAATTAGATTTTAAATTATGGTCATTGTACTTCAAATTCAAATTCAAATTTGAATTAAATTCAGATAATTCAAATATTTTATATGGAACCTAACGCTAAAAAAAATTATATTGGTACTACTAAGGATACAATGGATTTAGGTAATTTTTTCTTAATTTTTAGAGAAGATTAAGATGGTCTAAAAATTCAATTAGCGCTTAACAGCTAGCCTGATTCAGAGATTTTTAGTTTAAAACTACCAACAACTTTTGTGCTGTTCTATGTTAACATGATTGCATCAACATATTATTCACCACCATTAAAATCATCATTGACTTTAGATGTGTAAAAGTATTTTTAATTAGACTTTGGGAGGCTTAGTTGTTAACGCAGAAAATTCGAAAAATGAAAAATTTGCTACAGTAGCCTTGTCGCCCCTTATATGGGCGACTTGGATCTTGTCGCCTGCTGCCTGGGCGATTAGGCCCCAACCGACACCTAATCGCCCTTGTAAGGGAGATTACGGCATAAATCGCCCGCTAATCGGGCGACAAGGCCTAATCGCCCATTGTCGGGCGACTAGGCGACTAGTTCTGCAAATTTCGAAAACGGGCGGTTATTAATAAAAATATAATAAAAAATTCGATTAAAAATAAAAAAAAAATTCCGCGATTCGCCCTTTTGGTACTGGGCCTCATTATTCAGAACATGGGCCGTATAATGTCCACGTATGATCTCAATTTCAACAGCCCAGCAGATGAACCGATTGTATATCTTACGGGCCTATATCATCTCAAAAGAATTGTGGGCCCAGAACGTCACAAGCAGGAAAGCAAATCAGGTTAAAAGGGAAAGAAGTTTAATGTGAAGAGCAAATCAGGAGAGCAATTATGTTTTTACCCTCACTCTCTAATTGTGATTTTACCCTCATTTGTTTCACTATGTGATTTTACACAAAGTAAGCGTAAAATCATAATTAAAGGTGAAACAAATGAGGGTAAAATCATAATTAGAGTTCAAAGTGAGGGTAAGAACACGATTGCCCTAATATGAAGATATTCAAAGTTCTTAATTTTTTCCATCTAGAAAAAACTTCTTCAATTTGGCCAAATGATGGGCACGTCATGTTCCATGTATATCCAAAGAATTTGAAAGCATAAGCAAAACTTGAACTCATTCAAAGTGAGGGTAAAATCATAATTAGAGTTCAAAGTGAGGGTAAAAACACAATTGCCCTAATATGAAGATATTCAAAGTTCCTAAATTTTTCCATCTAATTTTTTTTTCATAAATTTGGCCAAATGGTAGGCACGTCATGTACCTGTATATCCGCAGATAGAATTTGAAAGCATAAGCAAAACTTGATCTCATCTGCAAGCCAACACACACACACAAAAACGTCCTATCATCTGCAAGGGTTTCAGGGACCTAAGTGGGTTGATTGTCCTGAATTAATCTTAATTAGACACCCCTACGCTCATCATATACCCAGTCCTAATGTAACTAGAGGCGTAGCCAGGTGTCAGCGAGCTGCGCATGGACCTTGAGAAGAACAGAGGCAGGGAAGTCCGTTTGGCTGTTCAATTCAGCCAGAGGATGTGATCGTATCGAAAAAATACACATGAAAGTCCATATAGTTATAGCATAAAACTCTCATGCAAAAAACACAGGAAAATGCAGACAAAACGCAGTAATGTGTTGGAGATACGGCGGAGTAACAAACGCAGACAAACATATGGACGCCACTAACCGGCTACCAGTAGCCAGATCCAATTATCTAGCTACCACTGCCACTCTCCCCGTCAACCAACTGATCGTCTTCAACATCCCGTTCGTCACCTCGCGCCCATCGACCTCCACCCCCGCCCGTCCGAACCGCGCCCCAGCAGCTCCGCCGCCTCCCGGCGCCGTCGCCGCCCGCCGCACCCTCCCTACCCCCGCCCGCAACCTCCACCGGCGGCCGGCGGCGCCTCGCCGCCTCGCCGCGCCGCCCGCACTCGCCGCCGCCGCCCCACCAGCCCCGCCCGCCGCTAACCACTCCGACGCGGCTCCCCCGCCCTGCCCTGCCCACCGCCCTCCTCCACCACCGCGGCCGGCGGCGCCCTCGCCGCCTCGCCGCCCCGCCCGCCGCCCGCAGCCCGCCGCCGGGCCGGCCAGCCGCCATGAGCTATAGTTCGGAGGGAGGAGGAGGAAACTCGGGGATACAAACCCTGTGCGATAAGGGATTCTACGGCTCGCTTCCACCGCCCGCCTCCACCGCCGGCGGCCGGCGGCGCCGCGCCGCCTTGCCGCGCCGCCCGCACGCCCTCCGCCTCCGGCCCGGTTGCTGGCTCCATCGAGCTGGCTACCGGTTGTCAAATAGAGTTTTCCAAAACATATACCCATGATGAAGCTTATAAAAAGCTCACCAAATTTTTTGCGGCTTGATTTTCTCATGTGCGATAATATATTGCTGTCTTTCTCCAACCTCGGCAGGTGCATTCAGCAATACCCAGGGGTGACCTCAATCGTTCATTCTCTTCAATGGAGAAAATACCAAAACAAAATGCACCACGATGATGGATTTGACTTTTGGAGACTACGCAAAATAAAGAAGAAGAAGAAGAAGCAAAAGAAATCGTAGATAAAAGTGCTAACACTTCTCAAAGATATTACGGCTTGCATTTCACATGTGCGAGAATGTCTTTTTTTTCTGCAATCGGCAAGCCGTACGGGCATATGCAAAAATGGCCACGTGGCCTGAGCTTCTGATCCAGGCACATCCAGCTCCTGATGTCAATAAAGGGGATTAGGGTTTTACCGCTTCCTACAGCTATGTTGGATTATTCCTAATTCCCAAACCAGCCATCCATTTCATCGACTTCTTAATTGGTTTTTTTTTATATTTCATATGGCAGACTTCAGAAGTTTCAATCATTTTCGCGTGACTTGCCTAATACCGTTCCAGGTTAGTCTATCCGATTTTTTTTAGATGAATAAAAAAGCATTATATACGCGAATAGATTACCATGAGGTTCTGCCGGGTCATATGCGCTGCCGTCATTCTATCCTCAGATCTCACGTAATCCTTCAACAAATCTCATTTCTCAAAAGTGATTGTTCAGGAAGTACATACTACACTACTTCATACTGCTCAGAATCACCCTTAAGACTTCTCTGACAAATAAAATTCATAATATTTTCCTGTTGGAAATTGGAATCACACGTACCCTGCCCTGTCCTCTGCCTGCTCAAAATTTACTCATTTAAAGTGAGCCGTAATTAGTTCTTTCTTACACGCTTGAATATGCCGATTTGGCTTTTCCTCCGGCTCCCCGCAAGAAACCATCTATGAGAATAAGAAAGAAACAAACAGCGAAAGCAACAGCAGAGATCGACGAACTCATGCACGATGATGACCTGAGGATAAACTCAGCATGGTGTCACTGCCCCAGCAGTTGCACGCTTCACACTCACAACCAGCGGCGTGTGTGGTTCGCGCGGCAAACTGCTGAAAAATTGACGCGATTTTGTGGTTTTTCTTTGGCGATTTGGTCTGACTCTGGCTCATCTCATCACCTACCTGTCAAGTTGGCAGTTTACAAAGCGGAGCTCAGGTCATTGTTGTACTGTGTTGCGCTTGCGTCCTCGCGGCTGACGCTGACCTGCTTAAACCATACCTCGTCGCGCAGCCGCAACAACATTTGTGTAACTGGAACATTGAGATTTCTTCAGTAACTTCAGTCCTTTTTCAGAACTGACCATCAGGAGTGTTTTTTTTTTTTTTGGCGGTGGGACCATCAGTAGTGTTTGCATCAATAGTATGTGAAAATCGACGATAAGATTATGCTATGTTTATTATTCTTCATCAGCTGAAGAAGTACGATAAATCCTGTTGTGCGTAAGCCTTATTTCGGAAAATAGACAGAAACTGTTCTCTGGAAACAAAGTTGTGAAAAGAGAGAAGCCTTCGGTACGTTACATCCATGGTCACTTCTCAAGAACTTCTCATTTCTGTCCCTATCAAAACGCTCATCCAAATTTCTGGCGAACCATAGAAACCGATTGAGCAGTTCTTCGGACGCATAGTAGCAACGGGCTAGTTTACGGAAGCATGATTCGTGCACTGGCATCATCCAGGTTTCACTTTTTTCTGGCCTTCTTCAGTTCTTCTCACAGGTCAGAGGTACGACCGTTCTAAACGTGCAAATTACAGAACAACAACGTAACCCCTTCGTTCCAATCGAGCTAGAAGCCTCTGCACCGTGCAGCCGCAAGAACAATGCGTAACTGGATAGGTGAGATCTTTTCGGTAACTTGAATCCTGAGATTTTCTCAATACTGACCATCAGTAGTGTTTGCATCAGGAGTACATGAAAAATGGGCAACGAGATTATCCTCTGTTATGTCTTCATCAGCTATAAATGTACGAAAAGATTGGTGAAATCCTGTTGTGCAAAAACATTGTTTGGGAAAATAGACAGAGACTGATGCTTGAAACAAAGTTGTGAAAAAAGAGAAGCCTTCCGTAAGTTACATCCACGGTCATTTCTCAAGAACTTCACGTTTCTGTCCCTATCAAAATGCTCATCCCAGTATTTGGCCAACGGGATAAACCGATTTAGCAGCTCTCTCGACTCACAGTAGCAACGGCCAGCTGGCGAGTTTACGGAAGCATGATTTATGCATTAGCATCATCCAGGTCGATTTTCGCTTGTCTATTCTTGTTGTCTCTTCTCAGGTCGTGACCGTTCCAAACGTGCAAAATTACGGAACAACAACGCAACCCGGCCCTTCGTTTCAATCGACCCAGAAGCCTCTGCACCTCAGCTGTGTTCATCACAGATGACACGATCAGGTTGATAAAAGAAATTTAAAATCGTACAGACTATTAACGTGTTCTGACTTTGGGGAGATCGCTGCAACAAGAACCTGATGATCTGATCGAAGCCATTGTGGAACTGCACAGTTTTTCTAAGCTGAGTCAACTTGTGCACGTCAGCGGAGCTGGTACAAATATCTATACATCCACAATGTCAGTCAAGCAAGGTATCGAGCTGGTCGGTTGACGCTGAGACATAAGGTGCAGAGGGCCCAAAACCGCTTACATACCGAACAAAATATGTAGATTTGCAGACAGAGCATCAAAACCGGACTAATCTGAGAACGGATTGATTTAGAACAGGTCGGCGAATTTAAGTATCAGCTGTTGCATTATCCATATATTTAGGAAATTGATCATTGGATTTGGACGTGCCAATCACGACGATTCAGATTTTGTGCGTTTTGGAAGGTTTTAGTCAGTCAGCCCTCTTATATGAAAAAAAATAAACCAAATAGAAGAGCAGCATGAGTCAACTTATATCAGTCTGCAAGACTACATACAATGCATACATGATACCGTGATACAGTCGGCCGTTAACAATCAGTGATGCATTTTCGTAAAAAATAATCTTGAAGCACTGAATATGTTTCAGGGGCTTGGCAAGTGCGTCTTTAGATTTTTTTTTCGATTACACAGTACAACTTAAACACTTACAACGCACACACACTCACCCCTATGAAGTCGACGACCACGTCGCCTCCTGCTGAAAGCACAACGTCGTTAACTTATGGGAAGGACCTGAAGTGTTATTAAAACTCTTGTAACCACTAGGCTACATGCCCTTTAGCAAGTGCATCTTTGGATTTGATTTTCTCTTTTCGGTTTTGTTTCGATATGATTCGATTCTTTCTGAGTGCTTATAAAACTCTGATTACATTTATGCTACGAATGCATGATGTAAATACTCCGTGCGATTTCCTGTTCGCTCCTCTCAGGCACGTAATTCTCCACATATAATGCTTTTCAAAGGGTTTACAGAATGCCACGACTGCATGATGCGAGCACTCCGCACCATATCTTGTGCCGCTAGCTTCTCCCAAAGTCCCAAAGTACTTTACTTTCTCCACGTAAAATCCTTTTCAAGGTGATGGAATCCGACGATGCGTCCGTATCCGGGGCTTCCTTGCCTTAGCTCCAACAACTCGTGAAAAATCCGCGACTCTATCTGTATTTAATTCTTCGATCGAAAAAGCCCAAGTTATTCACGCGCGAAAGGGATCGATCGATCGGACCCCGATCCGGTCCGGAGATATTTTTGCCGGCCTCCGGCCAGGTACGACAGGGACGTCGTGAAGATTTCTTTACCGGCCGGCGACGGGCGAGGCCTGGTGGCGCCACCGGTCACTCGTGAGGTCGGCTGCCGCCGTGCCGCGCTGCCACTCCGGGAAGGTCTCGCAATGCACGTAACGCGCGAGATTGCGGAGGATTCGTGGGGGGCTCAGCTAACCTGTTTCCACCGGCGGCATGGGCACAAAACAGGTTGGCGAAAGAGCCGGTGTGTACATACCGGTCGAGGTCAGTGGAGTTCAGATAAAATTTTTGTTCGGGATGACGGGATAGAAATAGAAGTGTGACGGAGGAGTGTGAGGTGCGGCAGACTGATGTAACGCTATGCTAGTACTCCTACTAACGCGGTAGAGTACAGGACAAGCGTATACGAGCACGTGCAAAACAAAACTGCACGATCGGTTGATGAGTAACCGCGCGCGCACGTGTTCCACTCGCGATTTTCCCCAATTGGTTTGGAACACATCCGACGCTATCCCAGCTTGCAACTAGCGTTCCGCCCCCCGAACGCGAGCCCGCGTCGCGTACCGTTGCGCGCATCTGCGCGTTCGACGGCAACGAGGTCGTGCCGAAATCTCGCCCGCGGGCGATCGAGGCCTTTTGGACGGCGCGGAAAGTAAACACGATCGCGACGCCGGAGCGCGGTGCTCTCCAGACACTCGCGAGGACGACGGGCGGATCACGCGCTGCGGACAAACCGACGCAGCTAGTACTAAAAGTGTTGCGGATCCACGTGCTGCACGTCCGTTCGACGAGACCCACGTATCCAATCCCCCCACGATCAGATCACGTTGCCAAAAGCCAAACCGCGTTGGGATCCCACTCATGCATGATCGTGGCATGCGGGGATCTTCACTTTTACGCCGTGCGCCGGTGCGTGGCGAGGTGGGGAGCCCGGCGTGCGGAGGCAGGAGACCCCGCGGCCCAACACGTGGGTGCCCTCCCCGCCTGAAACATGGTCGGATCCCGCGGCGCGGTCGGCCACGTATCCGGCGTGGCAGCGACGGCCGAACCGACGCCCCGCCCCCGACGTACGCACGTATGCGCTTCGGAGCCCGACGGGGTTTCCTTTTTTTTCTGAGTTGACTTGGCGCGCGCGCGCGGTGTCGCCCACTGCGCTGCCCCGCACCGGACGGTGCCGAGGACGACGGCGCGGCGTCTGGTTGGTTGGTGGGCGGGTCCGCCCGCTCGTTCGTGCGCCGGGTGGTTGCGTACGTTCGCCAAGTCCATGGCACAGGCGCGCGGCTTCGTCCACGCTCGGCTCGGGGGTATGTGGCGCGTCCGGGGACGCTGCGTGCCGCCGGCCGGGTTCTTGCGTCCGCGGGAGGCGTTGAATTTGCATCGCTCGATCATTGGTTCTCCCGACTTTTCAATGGCCTGCCGGGTGGAAAGGATGATGCGGAGTGGATAGGGTGTCGAGGTGATGGATGACCTGGTACGTGTTACCCATCGTTGTCAGCTAAATTAGCTAACGTGTGCTTTGGTCGGCGGGTCCGCGAGCTCTCGATCGGCAAAAGATGTGGGTATTCCGTTAACGAGGAAGCCAGATGGCTGGCTCATCCAGAAGACAAAACGGCTCACGGTGCTGATTAAACTTGACACGCGCGCGCGCGGGCGCACACACACACACACACACACACACACACACAGAGAGAGAGAGAGAGAGAGAGAGAGAGAGAGAGAGAGAGAGATAAATAGAAAAAACTTGGTGTACAGACAAATTTTGTAACTCATCATTAGCTTTATGTTTCATTTGAATTTAAACTTTATTTAGAGGCTCTGTTCGGACGGCGAAGGGTAGAGCAGTAGCGGTCCAAATTGCGCGACGAATATCTGGCGCACGCTGATGACGGGAGTGAGCTTCGACAGCGAGTTGGACGCGACGGTCGTACTGTCGTGGTTGTTTACGACTTCATTTCCACTGTTTTTATTTCTAGATCTTTCGTCTGACGGATCGTTTTCTCATCAGGTCTACACAAACACACACGGTGACGAATTCTTCATACGGGTACCATTTCTCTGATCATCATGGTGAACCAAGAAAATTAGTCCACTGATCTGACCAGGTTATGTACGGTGTATTTTTTATTTTTCTTCCTTGATGCTTGCCTGTTGTTAATCTCTTCTTGAAAGTTGGAAGGAAAAGGGAACACGTAAAAGAGAAGCTTAGAATTTGGGGCGGAGAAGGAGCTAGAGTAAAACGTCGTCCACCACCCATTTGGAGCATCTCAGCCCCAAGTAACAAATCATTATAATTTAATTACTACAATCGGGATGAGCTGTCGAATGAAGAGGCCGCAACGTTTCTTTCACCACCCGGGCAAGAAAACCCTTGTGGCTTCTGTTCCATTTCCTGCCATTTTCTTGGACGAACCTTCTTGACAAAAATTATTATTGTTAATAATCATCTGCGCCAGCGCCGAGAAGAAGTAGCACGGATTAGAATAGTCGAGTCCCGTGGCACACTTTGTGTTTGCAAAACGTGTCAGGCAGAGCCGGTGCTTATAATCCTTCAAAGATCTCGGGAAATCATTTTCGAGTTTATTAGCTCGTGACAGACAGGACGGCCACAACACCACAACGCAGGCTCCTTGCTTGCGTAACTGTTACACGCTAGCCTCATCAAGTCATCATTCGGTTGTCTCTGTAGCAGCGGACAAGATATTCCCCTCCCTATATTCTACTCCTGCAGAGATCTTGTGCGTAGAGTTGTTCAGATGTTGCCAAATAGTGCAATGTCCCTTGTGGCCAAGCTGAATCACTAGGAACATGTTTTTTTAGTTGCAAAAAAAAAAAATATCCGGAACATTTCTATCCCTCTTTTCCTTGGACAAGGACACAGGCAGATCCTGAAAACAGCAAAAGCACGCGCCAATTTTGTGCACCACCGGTGATACAGCACGTGAGCAGCGGCAGATTTCGCCCACCAGTAATTCCTCTGTTCGTGTCGTGCCCACGGAGATGGAGCCAGAAAAGGATACGCAGGAATCACATTCCACTTCGTTGCAAGTTGGTACTAGGATTAAGCGGCGAACGGAACCTAATCCGCCAAATAGCCGCCTTCCGAAACAACCTAGGACTTGAACCACTCCGTCGCTGATGACCGAGGTTGGCTTAGAAAACTGTTATGATGTTAACACTTACCCCAGACCATATGCCTCTCGGCTGCTCGGCCTGGCAACTGGCACGCATGATTATCCCGGCTAAACAGCGGCGCCCCGTTTTGTTTGTTATGAGGCTATGAGCCCGAGCTGCTAGGTCATCCCCACCTAATTTACTTTTGCAAAGACACAACTTGCATCGGTATCATATTATGCCCTTGATTGGTGATAACGGTAAAGCCACAAAAACTACTGACCAAGCAGCCGAAAATTCCCACGGCAGAGAGCCTGGAACAGAGCAAAACTGCCGGGTTTCACCAGTATTATATTAGCAGTTCTAGAGGAAAGCCGGCTTTGTAGTAATACGCCCGCTAAAACAAATCATAGGTGTGACAGCAGCAGAGTCTAGTCGCCGGGGAGGGCTGGTGGGAGCGGACGAGCGGTGTTGCTGTCCCCTGTTTGCGGCCATGCCATCACATCTCAGTATCTCACCCGCGGTTTTGTTTGCCGCGCGCGCCCAGGAGCGCGGGGTCAAGGGCGCAACACGGCAATGCCCCACCTCCTCCGTGCGCGTGCGGCAGCCGCGGGTTGGTTTCGCGCGCGTGGCCGCCTCCCCGGCCGCGCTTATATAAAGGCCCAGCCACCTGCGGCTTTACCCCAACCATCTCCTCCTCCGCCTCTTCTCCTGCTCCTCCACCTGTCTCCTCCATCTCCCTCGAGCTCCTCCCTCTCCTCTGCACACGCGCCGCGCATTCCTCCGCTCGGTCGGTCTCGCAACTGTCCATGGCTGCCCAGTCTTGGAGGTCTCTGCTGTGCTGCTCCGCCGGCGGCGTCGCGGTCGAGGACGACGACTCCACGCAGCGGCGGCGGAGGATCACGCGGCGGGGCAAGGACAGCCCGCGCTCCTCGTCGCGGATGTCCTTCACCAGCCTGAGCTCGTCGGGGACGCTCACCCCCGAGGACCTGTCGCTCACGCTGTCCGGCTCCAACCTGCACGCCTTCACGTACGCCGAGCTCCGCGCCGCGACGGCCAACTTCTCCCGCGCCAACTACCTCGGCTGCGGCGGGTTCGGCCCGGTCTACAAGGGCGCCGTCGAGGAAGGGCTCCGACCGGGCCTGCGCGCGCAGACGGTGGCCATCAAGTACCTCGACCTCGAGGGCGGAACGCAGGGGCACAAGGAGTGGCTGGTGAGCGCCGAAAACAGAGTGTTCTTGGCAATGCACACACGCTCGACGGATTCTCGGATGCCTTGATCGAGTGCGGCGTGCGATTGATTGAACAGAACACTAATTGAATTGGTTAATTGGGATGTTTGTGCAGGCCGAGGTGTTTTTCCTTGGGCAATTGAGGCACAAGAACCTGGTGAAATTGATCGGCTACTGTTACGAGGCCGAGCACCGGATGCTGGTGTACGAGTTCATGAGCTACGGGAGCTTGGAGAACCACCTCTTCAAAAGTGAGTTCTTTTTCTGCTTCACGCTGCTAATTTGGTCGCTTCTGGGGTTGAATGTTGAGCCCAGCAAGCTACGATTATTTCCCATTTAGAATTCTGGGAGGATAACACGTGTAGACTTTGTCCCCTGCCTTCCTTCAGTTTCTGCTTCCTTCGTGTAAAGTCGTAGGGCTAGGTGAGCTGTTATGTGCCTTCCAAAGGGACAATTATTTTTTTATTAGATGCTGTATCTACTGCCAGGTCAAATGTCGTACTATCAGAATTATTCGTGTTTATTGGTTAATGTCGAAGAGGAAACTGACCTGAAACATCCAATGATCCTATCTGCTGCAGGTATCAATGGCGCCCTCCCATGGATGACAAGGATGAAGATCGCTGTCGGCGCGGCCAAGGGCCTCGCTTTCCTCCATGACGCCGACCCGCCGGTGATCTACCGCGACTTCAAGGCCTCCAACATCCTGCTCGACTCGGTAAGCACCCAATTCAGCTCAGTGTTCTTACTTCAGTTCAAGCAAATAGTTCCTGTAGGCTTACGTCAGATTAGCACTTTCCGCTCAAGCACTAGCCACTTGCCACAAAAGAAAGACGCGGTTATGAAATGTGAAGCACTAAGCTCATCTAGAAACGTTAGTTACCAACAAACGGGATGGGATAACACGTCACTTCTCGTGTTCGTAAAATACCACTAGTGCTCAACAGGCGGGAAAACGACAGCTTTGGGACCCAAGTTACATTCTAGCACGAGCTACGTTTTCCCAAACAAATGTTTTCGAACTAAACTCAAGCCTTTTGACCATTTGAATCGTCCAAGTGACCATGAACAATATCCAGCTGCGCCACAAGTTTCTGAATTATAACTTTGGAGCTCGGAAGATTCTTGGAACACGCCAAACTCGAGAATCCCAAGCAGCTATCCTACACTCACATCATCCACCGAACCAAAATATCTTAGGTGGTGTTTGGATCAGGGTGACTAAAACTAGCCTGACTAGATTTAGTCAGTTTTGTTCCAAACGGGTGGGACTAAAAAGGGACTAGAGACTAAAACTCTTTAGTAGGGGAGGGAGTGACTAGAGACTAGAGACTAGAACTGACTAGAGACTAAAGTGGGTATCCAAACACCTCCTTATCCATCACTATCAGCTAACACAAAGTATCAAAGGTACTACTATTGCGCGAACAGTAACACTAATATCTCGGCGCATCATACGAAGATACATCAATGTATCTGCATCTCACTATGATATATCTACTCAATGCGTAATCTTTCACCGACTAAACTAAACTCTACTGATGCAATGCAGGACTACAACACCAAGCTGTCCGACTTCGGGCTGGCCAAGGACGGGCCCCAGGGCGATGAGACACACGTGACGACACGTGTCATGGGGACACATGGGTACGCGGCGCCCGAGTACATCATGACAGGGCACCTCACAGCTAAGAGTGACGTGTACAGCTTCGGCGTGGTGCTACTGGAGCTCCTCGCAGGCCGCCAATCGGTGGACCGTGCTCGGCGGCCGAGAGAGCAGAACCTGGTAGACTGGGCCAGGCCATACCTCAAGCGGCCCGACAGACTGTACCGGGTCATGGACCCAGCCTTGGAATGCCAGTACTCATGCAAGGGCGCCGAGGTGGCGGCAATCGTGGCATACAAGTGTTTGAGCCAGAACCCTAAGTCGAGGCCCACAATGAGGGAGGTAGTTAAGGCTCTGGAGCCCGTTCTCGACATGGACGACGACTTCTTCCCCGTTGGGCCATTTGTCTTCACAATCAGTGTGGAGGAGGACAAGGTGGTGGCCATGAAAGTTGAGGTGGAAGAGAAGCACCGGCCCCATCACCAAAGCCATCAAGAGAGGCACCGGGAGAAGTATCCAAACTCTTCAATCCATGCCGGCATTGTGCTCCACAGCCGAGATGGGGTGGTTAGCGGTTATAGTGCTGCACTGCGGCAGCACCGGAAGACGTCGAGCTACAACCAGGAGAGGGGGGCATAAGAGAACAGGGAGTCAAGTAGGAGAAAGAGGGTATGCCTGTAGATATTCTAGACATGTGGCACAATGTCACATTGGTTTGGTTTAGAGCTTAGATTGGATAGCGATAGTTGATGTTAGTTGTTAGGTACTATAGGTATGCAAAATAGTTTGATGAAAAGTCCAGCTCGGACATGCTAGGTTTGTTGCACAAAGATGTTGTATGAATGGAAATGGTTTGGTGAATGGTTACCCAATGCCTTTTGAAGTTTGCTCATTAATCATTATAGTTCCTGGCCTATTATTTGGAAACTCTCTAAGTGTTTATAGCTGAAATGGCAAAATGGAACAACGAAAATGATGTTAAATGAATGTACAGTATCACATGAAGATGCTTATGGCGTCAGCTAATAATAGCAAGCTGGACTGAACACATGTTGCATTGTTAAGGTAGGAATGCTGCTGGGTCACAGATGCAAGTATAACATACCTGACGAAACCAAGATTGCCGGAAAAGGACAGGTTTATACACACCGAGTACTTCCATGTCCAGCCCCACCACCAGATTAAGGTTTTTCTTCCAGGTGAGAGCAGAGTAGGGTACCTCTTCAACTGCTAAGTTCTGCCAAGAAAAAATTCTTCAGGTATTTCAGTTTTGATAGATCATAGTTGCAAAAAAGTAATAGCTGAGAAAATTAAGAGTTGGAAAATAATTTCTGCCAATCAAAATAGAGGATACTAAAAGCAAGCACAGCCCTGTCACAATTTTAGACTTTTAGTAAAACGAGACTATTAAAGGATAAACAGAAAAGAACAGGACTATTTAAAAACAGTTTACACCTCCAATAGGATCTAACGACATAGCTAAAGAAGCCTACATCTAACTTCAGTCAGTTGAAAGCATACATCACAACAGGTTTAGGTCAAACAGCGGACAAGCTACAGAGGCATCCGAGCAAGACGAAAGGAAGCACACAGAAATGATATTTCTGCTCTTTGCAAACTTCAGCATCCTACAGTAGATTGGCTTCATCTGCATCCTACAGTAGATTGTAATCCTAACTGTAGTTATCATCGCGCAGTTTGCATACATGATAGAATGATCTTACTAGAAGACTCCATCCTCGTGGGCCTGTTTGTGTTGGCAATCAGTGTGGTGTACAAGTTAGTAGATATGCAGGTGAAGCCCTCACCAGAGCCACCAAGACAGGACCAGTACTCACAGATCAAAACCGGCACCATGTTCAAGCTTTTATAATTATGTATGCAAATTGCGCGATGATAACTACAGTTAGGATTACAATATTTGTGCTTTAAATATGTTCTATACAAGGAAGCAAATGACCGTGTTAAAAGGCTGCTCAATTCTTCCTGTATTCTGCTTATTTTTGTCTTTGGCTTAATATTCGGAGAACTCGGAAACAGCAATACAACAACAACTACTACTACTACTACTAAGCCTTTTTATCCCAAGCAAGTTGGGGTAGGCTAGAGTAATAGATAAACTGAAAAAAAAAACTGAACAAGGAAAATAATGTAAAAGGAACTGACAGTATCACAAGACGTTGATAGCATCAGTTAATATTAGCAACATGGACTGAACACACGTTGCTTCAGTAATAGAATTTATGGGTCACAGGGGCCATCACCTGACAAAATAAAGATTGTCCCAAATGAATCCAGGCTATGTCAACAGCTTTCTGCACAAGCTTCAACTGCACAGCCTGCCAAAAGATGGAAGTTCCAGAAGCTAGCAGAACACAAACACAGAACATAACTGAAACATCAACGAACCAATTTCATGCATTCAGTACTAACAGAATAGGCCCTGATAAAATTGCAAGCTACTTACAAGGTGCCCCCATGTCCAGTTCCACCACCAGAGTTCCATGGTTTGTTATCCAGGTGTGCACAAGGTACACCTTCCAATGCAACAGATCCACGGATAAAATATTCTACAGGTCTTCATGTTCTGATAAATCATATTAGCAAAACTTATAATTCAAAAAAACCTCTAGCTTAAAACAAGCTTCTGCTAATCACAATTGAAAGCTACGACAAACGAGCCTGATTCATATTCTGACGCCTTTGTAATGCTCATGCTGTCAATCAACAGATAGCAATCATAAACAAAAACTCTTAACAGAACTTCGTTTTTACCTGAAACTTTCATGAAAGTAGGGAAGAGGAGTGAAACTTCAGACATAGTCACCGAGTGTAATACATAAAAGGCACAAATTTGAGCATAAAACTACTGAATCCAGACTAAAATAACCAGGAGAGACACAACAGAATAAAGTTACACTTGGAATTTTTGAAGTATTATGATAATAATTATAATATCAACAGACAACCAATTTAGTAGCAACACAAAGATACACAGGCTTATTGCGACTAAAAAGAAGACAGGTTGCAAAAGAGAAGTTGTTATCAAAACAACTACGAAATTTGCATTTCCTATTCAGAAGTCAGAACACGTGACACTTTAGCAAAGCTGGAAATATTCCTGGTCTATGCACAAAAAATATAGGAAACAAAATTAACAGCTCGAATTCTGGTTATATGAGTGCCGGATTTAGTATATTATTATGAAAAGACAAATGTTAGTAACTTTGGAGAACTGAATTGTGAAAACTACTGAAGCTATAATTAGAAAAACATCAGTCTCACAAATGAAAGCAATAAGACTTCACACGTCATGTTCCTTCCGCCAAATCTGTTCCCGTCTCTGGTCCTTCTAGTCAGAGACGGAGCTTGAATTGAAATTGAGGGAGGCCAAGCAACAAAACATGGCGGACTAGAGGGAATTTGGTAGTTTATCCAGCTAATAACACAAAAACTAATGAGAAATCATCCAAAGTAGGGGGGGGGGGGGGGGGGGGGGTGGCATGGCCCACTTTAGCCTACATGAAGCTCCGTCTATGCTTCTGATCATTGGATGTTAGCTAACTCCAATTGAGAATAAGACTGCAATGAACCAATGCTGTACAAACGAAATGGTACAATACATCAATGAGCTTGTGCTCATAATTCTCTCGAGCCAAGTCAATTATTCTAGCTCTAGTATGTCATTTGTTTCCGAAATTTCGTGCTGCTCCAGAGGAGCCGTACAACTCATGCCATGTGTGGAAGTATACAATGACGATACCAACTGTAAAATAAAATCCTGTTTAATTTCCCCCTACCATCCTTTTGCATTAAGGAATTTCAGGGAATGTAAAACCAAAGTTCATGGGAATCTTATCTTCCGGGTTAACAATTCACCACATACATGCCAAACAAATTCTTCAAGAAATTTCAAGCATGCTTAGATGAATCTATCAAATTAATGTACAGATTAATTTTTTTTCCCCAACATCCTGGATAAAGAAATGGACTTTTATTTAAGCTGATAGGTGTTCCTCTTGCTTTTGTTTGAAGGGACTCTTTACTATTCAACTTTCAGAAACAAGCTACTTAAACAAATGCCCTTTTTTGCGCTATTATACCCTGATTGAAAACTTGTAATAGAGACAGCAATAACCTGGCCGCAGATAGAATGCACTAGATGATGTCTGTGTTACTCACATGCACTGCACTAATGTTTTGAGAGATAGTGTTCAATTATGAAATTCTCGGTACACTCAGCGGTCAGTAAAGTACCAAAGATGATCACGAATGGGAACCGAACAGGATACCTTTTTTGTCAATCTCAGAGATTCAATTTTGTACTTGATAAAATTGCGCAAATAAAAGCAGGATTACCACCAAGCAATGCCACATTTCTGATAGATTATATTGCCTGAAAAGGATTAGGGGTCAAACATGGATCCCCTGGTCTTATAGCACAAGGAAGCAAAACAAAATCCACAATCCACATGATGAACCCGCCAAAGGGAGCATTTTATTATCTTTACTATTTTTTTAAATTTCCTTGACAAACTGTGTATAATATAACCTATATTTGACAATTGGCGTACACTCTACCTGCAGCCTCTATACATCTGAAGCGGTATGATATACAAAGAGCAAGGTCATAATGTAAATGTAAATTACAACAAAAATACAGAGTCTAACCCGAACATTTAATCAACAAGCAAGCTACTGCGTACCCATACGCAGATCCATTTGCAGCAACGAGACAAGCCGCAATCCCGATTCCTACGGAGGCGACAGCGACGGGATTGCTCCGACCCCCTCCGGCGCCGCCGCAATGGCGGCTGCGGCGGGCGGGGGGCGGGGCAGGAAGAAGGAGCAGAAGAGGCGGACTGAAGCGCAGAACGACAAAGCGAAGAAAATAATTGTAGCCACGGCGGTGGGCCAGGGCAGCCCGAGATCGGCGGCCGCCGTGGCGAACGGCCCGACGAAGAAAGACGCCGACATCATCGCCGAGAGGATGAGAAATGCCGAGCGCGCGAGGTAGGCAGAACCTACCGCAGCGGCGATGGGGGCTGCGGCGGCGGTGGCGGGTGTTTTTTTTTTTTTTTTTTTTTTTTGAGATGGCGGTGGCGGGTGTTGGCTGCGATGATATTGCTGTCTGGCGGAGGAGTGGGGCGCGGTGTGGGATTGCTTGCGCATGTCCTCCGTTTCCATTGTGGATTGGGAAGATTCAGGATTTTGGGTTTCTCTTACCGACCGAGCCGCAGGTACCGCAGGGCACCAGTTTTATCAAAAACCGGTCATATTTTGTTAAAATTTTAAATTTATTTGAATTTCGAATTCGAAAATCAATATACCGGTGAAACCAAACCCGACCAGTTTTGTCGGCATCAACAAAAACCAGACCAGTTTCCACTTAGCACATTTGTTCTCAATCAATCAGAAAGAAAACTTTGTTGCCTGTTATGCACATGTTTGATTTTGTCCAAACAAAGGGTGTGTTTGGCAGCTGCTTTTTTAGCATCTTCACTGCCAGCTTATAGAAAAAAGAAGAGAAGCCGTGCCAAACATCTTTGAGAAGAAGCGCTTATGAGCTTTTGAAGGAAGAAGCGCTTCTGCAAAATGAACTAGCAACAGAAGCCCAAAATAGTGGCTCATTCGGCTTATTTTTCTGACACATACCTCCTTGTTCCGATTTGCCCCTCGCGCGTCGCCTTCGCGGCACCCCGCGCTGCTGCCGCCCCCTGTTCCCCGAGCCACCACCGAGCAGCCATGGCCGCCGCCCTCCGTGCCCGTCGCAGCCGCTGTTTCCCATGGCCCCTCCTCAAATTAATGCCTCAAATGGATGCGCCATAGCCTATTCCTTTGATTCCCCTAACTCCTAGCCGCCCTACTGCCCTTTTCCCTTGTGGATTTGAGAGCTCCTGGAGCTCATCCATGGAGTCTGGAACAGAGGAGCACGAACAGCCTTCTGTTCTATCTCTCCCTCACGTTGTTGGGCCAATAAACTCCACCGTGCCTCAGTGTTTTGGGCTTGGGCTGCGTGGGATTTTGGGCTTGGGATTTTGGCCTTTTGGCAAGATTATTTTTCATTTTGAAATATATGTATATGTCAAATGAAGTGCTAGAACAAATAGTTTATATGTTTAGAACATTTTATTTGTAAGCTGGAACAATTGGATTCATGTGTATAGCCATGTTAATGGACAAGGGCACTAGAGACATTTTAGCAGGATAAGCTGTTTTCAGAAAAGACAGAATAAGCTGTTTTGCCAAACACTTTGATAAGATAAGCTGTTTTCACAGATAAGCCAGAATGAGCCAAAAAATCTGTTTTCACAGATAAGCCACAGAATAAGCTGTTTTCAGAATAAGCCGAAGCCCTGCCAAACACACCCGAAGTATTGGAGTGAAAAATTAACTAATTTTCCCTTCGATTCCTCCAATATTCAAATACATAGGAACACAGACAGAGTCCTCATTTCAACTTGGCGAGGAGCGATTCCCCGAGACCGTACTGCTCTGTTTTGAGCAAAGGTCGCGTTCTCGTCTGCACATGCATAAAAAATAAACTGCCAATTTCCCACAGATTCAGTTACCGCTAAAACTCAGTCGAACAAGGACTTCCCCTACACTCAGCCAACATGATTCATGTGACGCAAATCTGCAAATGGACCAGTTTACTTTGATTTTTTTTTCTTGATATACTACTACTTGTATTAATGTATGGAGGGACTACATGGCAGTAAGACTTGCACTTTATTTTCAGCACCGTAGACCGAGCATATAACTCAAATAAAGTACAACAACAGGATGGAAGTATCGAATACCCGACTCAGTTACGAGCTGACGCGAACACATAATAAGTGGAGCCCCCCTCCCCCAATAAGACAAGCAGCAACAGCTATACCAACTCCCATGACGCCGGCAGTGATCGCCCCGAGCCTAGCACCCTGCACCTGTGGCGCAGTGGCGCTGGCGAACTGTGATCTAGGCGTGAAGGAGGATCGGAAGAGGTGGGTTGCATAGTTGAACAAAATCGAGACGACGGTGACGGTGACGGCCCTGGGCAGCCAGAGCTCTGCGGCCGCCGCGAACGGCTCGACGAACCACGAGGCGGACATCAGCGCGGCGAGGACGAGGAATGCGCAACGAGCGAGGCGGGGAGAGCGTGCCGCGGACGCGGCGGGAGCAGCAGGTCGCGGCATCATCTTTGGCTCGCGTTCGGATGCCTGACGCGCGACGCGGGAGTTGATGGAGAGGATTGCCCAGTTGAATAGCGCCGTGACGGCGAGGAGGAAGCAGACGACGATGCCCCGGTGGATATGGAGCTCGGCGGCGGCGTCCATGAGCGGTTCCACGTGCAGAAGCGCGCCCATGCCCAAGCAGAGCACGACGAGATGCTGTGGTGGATGTCTTGATGCGGAGCTGGTCAGAGCTGCCGTGGCGGTACGGGCGAGGGCGAGCACGGACACATTGCGCTCGCCTTCGGGGTGCGCGACGAAGAAGAAGTGGATGGAGAGGATCGCCCGGTGGAAGAGCGCGGCGACGGCGAGCACGACGCAGACGACGAGACCCTGGTCGAGATGGTGGCGCTCTGCTGCGGCGGCCTCGAATGGTTCGGCTTGGAGCGCCGCGCCTACGGCGAGGCAGATGGCGATGAAATGGTGAGGTGGAAGCCTCCGCGCGGAACGAGTCGGCGCTCCGGCGGTGGAAGGCGTTGGGCGGAGCGGCATCTCGTGTTCGCACGACGAAGGCAGCGACGATCGGCAGAGATGTATGCGACGAACCCAGCTGCAAGGGACGCTCAGCCTTTTATACAGAGGAACGCGGTGGAAGACGCAATGTCGACATGTCTCAATTGATCCAGTCCCGGATGGATCTTTTGGAGATCCATTCAGACGTTCAATGATTTTGGCAGACAGCTACACACATGGACGCCCTGTGCCCCACCTGCCATGAGACATAGAAATATAGAATTCGCACCTTTCTTGTGAGTTTGTGACGGCAGTCCCGACAGCGACAATCCCCGGGCTCCGTCGCGCGGCGGAGACGAGAACTCAACCGCCAAGCAAAGCTGCTTTTGCTGAGAAGATAAGGTTCAGTCACTGGCGACCACTACGTTACCTCACAGACAGATAGCGATCGCAACTTCGCAAGGCAGTGGGATACCACCAGTCAGTTGCCCACGAGTTCTTTTCTTGGCCCGGAATCGATAATGTCCAGTGTCCAGCCAACCAACGTTATCAGTGACGGCGACGACTTCCGCTTCATTTTCTTCTGTTCAAATAATGGCACAAAGGAGGCCATATTATTGACTTGTGCGTGGGTCAAGCGAAGCACAGCCGACGTGGCCGCACAGAAGAAGTTTCGTGTCCCAGAAAGTAACCATATCAACTTTTGATATTATTTTTTTTCTTCGTCCCTGTCTAATGTAGCTTCAGCGGACGTTGAGCCGTAATAAAGTGCCATTTTTCCAAAAGGAAACTTTGAATAATCTCTTAACAAACTTTTAATATCTAAACTTTTGGTAGTTGATACAAGAACTGAAGCAGCACTTTTCCGATTAGCACAATAGGTAAAGAAATCCCATTTTGCATTTGATTACTACTGTCTACTGGCATTGAGATTCAACGAGAAACTAGGCTGTTTTTTTTTTTTTTTTTTGACCGGACAGCAGGGAAGCCCCCTACTTAATTTTTATAAATTTTTGAAAAGTTTATGTACATGGTACAAGACTGTAGGCCCAAAGAAAGACCCTACTAACATAAAACTAGATGCTACTCAACCAGTCTGTTAACATCCCTTTTACTGATGGTTTTGCCTTGTGTAAGATCAAAGCAAATTCTTCTTTAAAGAAGTTTTTCCATCTGCCAAGGGAAAGAGTTCCACCATAAAAAATAATAGAGTTTCTATGACACCAGATCGACCAAGCTGCCACCATGATTATTTCTCTGAAGATTTTTGACCCAAATTGCCTTCTGCTTCTGATGATCATATCCTGAGCTGATAAAGATGTGTCCCATTGAATATTGATGAATCTCCAGCACCAAATACTAAAGGGGCATTCAAAAAATAAATGCACCAAACCTTCTTCAGTCTGTCCAGTGCACAGTACACAAGTGTAGTCAGGTAGAACCTTGTTTTTCCTTCTTAATAAGTTTCTGGTATTCAATCTATCTTTAAGTAGTAACCAGAAGAAAAATTTATGCTTCCCTCTTGTACAGGATTTCCACATCCATTTGAAAATTGGTGATGCATTTGCAATTCCAATCAGACTGAGATAGGCCTTTTTAGTGATAAACTCGCCACATCCCCATATATAACTCCATCTGTCCGTTTCATCAGGGTTAATTTGCAACTGAGTAATATATAAGAAATTGGAGTTCATCCCACTGGCCAGCAGCTTCCTCAGAAAATGGCAACCAGAAATTATCTTGTACCTGGTTACTTAGGAAAGATTTGACAGATATGTCCTTGTTGAGTGCAAAGGAAAACAGCTCTGGAAACTTCCACTTAAGAACACCTAATTCCCATGTATCTTTCGAAAAGAGAGCAGTAGCTCCATCATTCACAGAACAGGCAGCGATCATGAAGAATTATCAGCTAACGACATTATGTCCTCCACCAGAAAGATCACACTCTTTTCCTATGATGAGGTGGGATTGGCCTAGAGTAAAAATGTTGCCAAGTCATCTGTACCCATGGGAGATCAGTCTTGTTATAAAATTTATGTAGAAATTTTAATAACAGTGCAATGTTTTGGGCTTCTAAGTCCAGTATGCCCAAACCTCCTTGATCTTTAGGTCTAGTTGCTTTTTTCCAGGCCACAAGATAACCACCTTTCCTATTCATATCTCCTTTATGCCAGAGATTATGCTTTCTGTATACATCAATCTGCTTAAGTATCGTCTTTGGCATTTTATAAGTGCACATGAAGAACATTGGCAGAGCTGACATTATGGACCTATCCAATAGCAGTCTTCCTTGATAAGACAGAAGCTTGTTTAGCCCCATCGTTCTCTTTTCAATTCTATTGAGGATTGGCATGAACTCATCAATAGTTGGCCTTGTAGTTCCCAAAGGAAGTCCCAGATATGTAAAGGGCATTTCAGCCACTTTGCATCCCGAAGTGTTGGCTAAGTGAACTGCTTTATCATTGTCTACATTCATTGGTACAAGGAATGATTTACTGTAGTTCACATTCAAACCAGTAGAATCAGCAAAGCTTCTCAGTAGGCCCTTAAGACAAAAAAGCTGGATAGCTTCAACAGGCATTATAATCAGAGTGTCATCAGCGTACTGAACCATAGGATAGTCACCACCAAAATTTTGACTGACTGGATGCTTCAGAATACTTGAGCTAGCAGCTTTATTAATAATGGACTGTAACAGATCTGCTGCCATTACGCAAAGGAGAGAGGGGATCACCTTGTCGAACACCCCTTTTACACTTAAAAGGTTTACCTGGTACTCCATTCAGCAAGACTTGTGAAGTACTAGATTTAAGAATATCATACATCCATGTCACCCACTTTTCACTGAAGCCCTTGTGTCTCAACATGTCTAAAATGACATGATGCTCCACTTTATCAAAAGCCTTTTCAAAGTCAAGCTTCAGGATATGAAGAAATTGAAAGGCCCAAGCTAGACAGTCCTGTATGGTTCTTCCTTTAATAAAACCATACTGATTTGCATGCACCACTGAGAGAATTACAGATTGCAATCTATTCGCAATGAGCTTTGTTAGCAGCTTGAGAGAGGTATTCAGTAATGAAATAGGTCTGTAATCATTTATAGTCCTCGGACTGTCCTTTTTGGGTATCAAGGTGATGAAAGATCCATTGATTGCCTCCAGGTCCAACGAACTATTTGCAAACTGTGTGAAAAAGTCTTTTAACATCGCTGCTTTAATATGCCAACATTTCTTAAAGAAAAGTCCATTGAAACCATCTGATCCAGGTGCATGATCAAGTGGAATATCCCTCATTGCTATACCTATTTCTTCCTCAGAAAAAGGCTCATCTAGGACAGGCAGAGGCACTTCCTGAATCAGACTAGCTAGGTCAAAGTAATTCTGCAAGGCTTCAGATATCCCCAATCTTTCTTTGTATGAATTCCATAAAGCATTAGCCTTGAGATCATGCTGAAGCAAACATGTACCATCTTCCAGCTCAAGTTGGGCTATCTTATTTTTCCTATGCGTATACGTAGCAATTGCCTGAAAGACTTTTGTGTTTTCATCCCCAAACTTAACGAATCTGATGGTTGATCGTTGTCTCCAATAAATTCTCTTTGCTTCCAAAAGATTTGCCAGATGTTTTTTAATTATTTTCCTGAAATTCTTTTCAATTTTGGATAAAGGCCTAGCATCTTCAAGTCCATCCAGTAGAGCAATCACCCAGCTGGTGTTATTTATATTCTGGTTTAGCTTAGAGATCTCTTTGCTCCAAAGTTTCAGTCCTCTCCTAGCTTGTTTGAACTTGACAGCTAAAGTTTTTGCTGAATTTGCATAGAAGGCAGTAGAATTCCAGTGTAGATTAACAACATCCTGAAAACCATCAATATCAACCCAATAATTTTCAAATCTGAAAACTGATGACTTAGGGATTGCAGTGCCAATATGTACCACATATGGTACATGATCAGATATAGGCCGTGAAAGAACTGAAACTGTGGTGTCAGGGTACACCAAAGACCAATCAGTAGAGGTAAAGACCCAGTCTATCTTTCCAGCAGTGCGTTTTCCTGCATATTGCTCCATGTAAAGTCCCTCTCCTGGAAGGCAATCTCTACGAGGTCTAGATGATGAATCATCTCATTGAAGAGCAACATGTTCTGGGTGTTGCCTCCCGGTCTACTTCTGTTCGAAGGAGAGCGAATCAAGTTGAAATCGCCTACGAGGAGCCAGTTATCAAAATCTGAGGCATCAACGTTATATAGCCAGTGAATGAACGCAGCCTTTTCACTAGCATTAGATGGTCCATAGATGTTTGTCAGGTGGAAGTTTTGCCCCGAGGATAGACATGTGAACTTGACAGTCAGAGAACATGAGCTGAACAGAATAACTTCACCATCAAAATGATTTCCATTCCAAACAGTTATCAGTCCCCCAGAAGCACCCACCGATGGTGAGACAGCAAACTTATTCAAGTGCCTAGGACAAAAATTCCTGATATAGGACATATCAAAAGACTCTCTCTTTGTCTCTTGCAAACACATAATAGAACATGAGCTCTCTATAATCTTAGCCCTGATGGCATCCCACTTGGATTGTGAATTAATCCCTCTCACATTCCAAACTAAAAAATTCCATTTTCTGTTGTTATCCATTTAAAAAACCAGTAAAGAAGATAAAAAACCATTGATGGAAGATCACAGAAGTCCATCCATTGGGCCAACATATCACAAGCACGATATATCCGAAACCAGCAGCCATAAGCAAACATAAAAAAGCTCCACAAACATTGCATCATCATCGCATGGAGAGAGGCAGATAAGTAACATAAACAGCACCATAGATGAAAACCAACCACAATATCAGGGTACATGCCCATCAAGATCGGACTGAAGTTTAACCACACTTGCAAAGAAAATAAAACGGCCCAGAAGGAACCCGTATACACTGAAAAGAACCTAAACGACCAGCTAGGAAGGTGCTGTAAAGAGGCTACCTCTAGACCAGCTAAGGTAGACACTAGACACAAATTTATTCCTTATCGTCATCAGAAGACTCTAAGAGAGCAGCATCAGACACAGTCATAGGCTGTATCTTGAGGAAACCAGAGCCGATGGCCTTGACATTTTCAGCAGACAGGTGCGGTGGTGGAGCCGAAGCAGAGTCCCCCCTTATAGTAGCCAATGTACAAAGGCTGATCCTTTTCAGCAGCAGCAGCTTCAGCGGCACTTGCTGCATCTTTGAACCCTTTCAGTTCATTCATCTTTCTCTTGCTCCTACGCAGATACCTTGGGTCCAAGGGCTCCTTGAGAGTCTTCGTGCGCCTCTTTTTTGGGGTGGTTCTTTTGATGGAGGACATTGCTTCTTTCTTAGAGATAACTAGGCTGTTTTTCAAGAAGGAATGGGAACCCAAATTCAAAATTGACAGGACTCAAACCTAAATGGATAGGGTGTAACAGAGATAAGCTCGTACCCATTGATAACTGCCAGCACATCAGTTGCGTTTTATGATTCCATGAGAAAACAATTTCTTTACATGAGAAGAAAAAAAAAAAGCTTCATAAAGTTCGAATGGAACCACAGACCACCAATAAGCACAAGAAAAACAAAAGCTCTACTACTAACTAGCAAAAGGTATAGATTTTATCATCTAACATAAGCATCCAGTGGCACAGCATGGATTACGGCATCCAGAACATCGCCATCCTTTCGTACAATTTCTGCAGGACCAAACACACCCGCAAGAACATCCGGGGCACGAGGGCTTCGGAACTCTGAAGCATGATTTGCAGCAGCAGCTCCCGCTGCCATCTTGTCCCTCGCAACACGACGACTGGCACTTGCAGCAAGAAGGCGGGCCCTTGCAGCACGACGACTGGCAGTTGAAACACTGCTTGCAGGGGCACCCGAACAAGTTGGAGCATTTGAAGGACTTGAAGCAACTGAAGCAGTTGGAACACCTAGGCCAAGAGCACGAGCAGCATTCCGGGCAGGTGCAACACTGAGCATTGCAACAGCTGCAGCTTGGCTTGCAGTCGCAGCAATCGCTGGAACATGGCAAGCACTGTTTGCATCGGCCACAGCCGCACTGGGATTTACAGCACGAAGGGATCTTGAACCAGCTGCAGCTTGGTTTGCAGCATGATGGATTGCAGCACGAACTGCACTTCAGGCTACAGGATGGGCAATCAGGTTTGCAGCACGACTCATGACAACACGAACAGCAGTCTGATCCAAAGCAGGACTTGTTACATGAGTTGCAGCTTGGTTTGCAACACTCATCGGAGCATGAGCAGCAAGAGCAATCGAAACAACTTGGTCTTTTGCACTTGGGCATGCACTGGCAAGAGCAGCAAAGCCATGACATGCATGCGCACAATTTTGATCTGCACGAAAAAAAAATGTACTCCAGTAAGCTCAGCATTGTCAACTGAGACAGAAATTCATAAGAAATTGCAATGTACTCACTCCATCGGTCCATCCTAAGTTGTTGTCGTTACTACAGTAATTCTATTACAAAATGAACTGGAGTTTTTGTCCTTACAGCAACAATTTATGGATGGAGGTAGTAGTTGTTACTGTTATGACCATATAAGAGTGCATTGCATTTCACTGCTATGACCAATAAATCAGAAAAAGGAAACACCCCAGATCCATACAAAATAAATACAGCAAAACTATTAGGGAAACTATTTTATGACAAGAATACTACAGTTACTCAAATGGCGAGCTTAGGGTTATGTGAAACACAAGCGTTATAGATTTGTAGTTCGTATAAATTCAGCAAATAGTAGTCCCACGGTGATATTGCCTAGTGTAAAGGAAGATTTATACAAACTCAGCGACAACACGCATGTACAATGCAAGGTGCCTAGAGCAAAAAACCACTAAGTACATGTAAGAAAATCCTTTCATACAATGCAAATAGGTGCTTAATTAGGACTAACCACCTTGCTAAACACTTTAAGCACCAGGTGCCAATTTTGCCTTCTTTTCCCTTATATAAGCACCTAGTGCCAACAAAAAACCGGTTTTTTGGCTTAAGCATCCCTATAAGCATCTCCATTGTACATAACTATCGCTTGGGTGTGTAGTCGGGCATTCTTTTTTTGACAGAAGGTGAGCCAAATAAATTTAGCAAGTTCGATGTGTAAGTTCATCTAACGAGCAGAAAAAAAGTTTAAAGACATTACTGCAGATAAGTTACTTGGTAGTGACAAGTTCTTGCGATGACATATTAAGAGTAAAAGCAACCTTTCGGAAAAAAAAAGAGTAAAAGCAACCAAAATATGTCATAAGCGTAAAAAAAAGGAGCTCTGCTATTACAAAAATGAGATTAAGCATGTCAAAGCCCATGGTCAATTTTCCAAAGAACAGAAAGGATGCACAACTTCTGTACCAAATACTAACAAAATGGGATATTACTTGCATGCTCATTGAGATACAATACTAAGTTGCATTCTCAGCAAACAAATACAGGAACCACCAAGTTTGCTACTTGTTGAAGTTACAAAATGTTTCGATAGGTGAAACCAAAATGAAACATTATCAAGATGTGGATGCATCTGCAAAAGGAGTATAAAAAGGAATACAAACCTGATCCACCAAAAAAGACGGCAGGTTCTGTGCCTCTTCTTCTTTCTGGAAAAATAGAACAAAGTGAGAACAATGTAGAATGTTCAAAAGTAATTACAACGTCAAGTCCAGAGGCCGTACAATGGTATTAGTGGGTCTTGTTTCGTACCAACAAACTCATTTACCCTGCCAAGTTTCATATAAGAGAATGTCAGAAAGTTGTGAACACAATTTGCTTTACAGTGAAGAAATTTATGTAATTTGACATAAATATAATGAATATCAATAGCGCCCCTATCTGAAGTTCGACAGAATTGTCATAACAACGCACTATGAAAATATGCAAGCAATACTCTAGTAGCGTTGACAACAACGCAAATATATTGTTATAAATTCAGTGCGTGATGAATTCAGAGGTATTGGTACGAACAAAACCTTAACTGTACTAAACCATGGATTAAACTTCAAACGAAGGGACGAGCATGATTGTGAAAATACAATAGGAAGGTCAACAGTCCATACTCTTTACAACTTCTTGAAACGGGTTGAACTCCTTCAAGGGATTGTAGCTCATCCTGCAAAATCTGATTTCTGTCAAACAAATGTACTACTAGTTATTTCGCCATATACTATGCATGAATAGTGCAAAACTACGAATGAATCAGTGTCAGTCACCGTGCAAGCCATTTGAGAAAACAAGAATATATAATTCGAATGAATAGCGAAAAATAATTTCACCTATGCCTATGCTCCAGCAAGTTACAGGCCGAAAAGGCAAACTTGAGAGCTAACAAAAAGTTGGTTAAAGTTGGATTCTATCCTCGAATATTGTGAGACAACTATAATTGACTAATCGTGAACTCATAAAGACTCATGCTTTACTTCAGCATCTTTTGAAAGCAACCGAACCTGAACTTGCAAGAAGTGATAAAAAGAACTAAAGCACATTTGACCACAAAAGTATTAATTAAGAAGTACTAAGCCATCTGAGCACCTTCACAAATACGGAGCATGCTTCTTGAAAGCGTAGCACATTGTCAAGGAACTTCCCCTCTAGAAAGGAGGCACAAAATCTCACACATGAAAAGCCCCGAACTGTGCCCCAAGCCCAGCCCACAAACAGCAGTACCAGCACTGTGTACAGCAGCACCCTTTCCGCTGCACGAACGAACAACGCTCATGATAGTGCCTGACGAGCCATGCCCGTGTGCGTGTCCACGAAGCAAGAACGCAGAGAGAGAGAGAGGGGGAGACACGCCCACCCTCCCCACCACGCGCAGCACTGACAGACGGGCAGCGCCACTGCCACTGCCACTGCCCATGCCTCCACCCTTTTTCAACAAGGAACCGAACCGCACGTCGCCGCGGCACTGCCCCGGCACGCCCAAAGAGGGCAAGACTGTCGCGCCTCGGGTTAACTCCGCTGCCGCGATCCGCCGTCCCCCTCCCTCCGCATTAGGCTCCCATCCCCAAACGAAATCGAAATAAATGGCGTCCTCCGACGCTGCCGCCACCAATCGGGCGCGCGCCCCTTCCCAATCAACAGTGCCGTTACCCTTAACTAACCTGCCATTAACTATCGCATTTTCACCGGATGCAGTACAATCTGCTCGTTCTACACTTGCTCTTAGAAAAAGAAAAGAAACGCGGCGACGAATCGGATCCTGCTAGTACTTTTTTAATGGTGAGCAAGTCAATAGGGGGACGAAGCGAGAGCACGGCCCCCGAGGGGTTTGGGGGAGGAAAGCACCGGCGCGTCGGGCGGGTGGGCAGGCTTGGCTTACCTTGAGGAAGTCGATCTCGCGGTTGAGGATCTGCAGCTCCAGCTGCAGCCGCCGCCTGCCGCAGAGGTCCGGGTACCTCGGCGGAGACTTGGGCCGCGGCGGCTCCACCACCGTCGCCGTCACCTCTCCCATCGGCTTCGCTCACATGCGCCAGCAGAGCCTCCTTCCGCGCCGGCCTAACGAACCCCGATTATCGGGATTAGAGAAGCAGAATGCTGCGGAGGCGGCGGTGGTACGAATCGCGGCGAGGGGCAGGGGACGGCGGTGGTGGATGAGCGCGGACAGGCTCCGGCGAGCGTGTGAAGGGAGAGGAGCAGAAGAGCAGGCGGTGGGAGGCGTGTAGGATGAAGCAAAGAGCAGGACCGACCCCATATAGCGAGCGCGAGACGGAGGAGGGATGATGGCCTGCGCTGCGCGGGCAATAATGGCAGGCGTGGGGTTAAGAGAGAGAAACGGGACGGGGGTTTGATGAGAGGGAGGGCAAGGACTATGCTGTTGGGGTTTAATGGGTGGGGGCTTGTTTGACTGTATGGTGGGGCCCGGGCCCACGGGGCTGGAGGGTTTAAGCAATCGTGTGGGCCCGAGGGTGTTAGGGTCTGTTGTTGTGCCGTTGGGCTTGCCCGCTGGCCTAGCCGAAGGATCATTCTCGGATCCTCTGTGGGATGGGCCCGTCCTATCGAAATGTCGTTTTCAATTCCATATTTTTTGTTGTCCAACAAAAATGGATCGAGATGCTTGCCCCCGCTTCCTCCGGCGCGCTCGCCCTGGCAGCGCGCTCGCCCTGGCAGAGTGACCTCACGGTTCGATTTGTGTTCCTCCTCATTGTTTTGTACGCTCGTACAGTAACAAAACATATTCAGATGAATAAAGCTGGGTGATTCTTATTCAATTCAATAAACTGAAGTATGTTTGCCACAAAATCAGCTAGACTAGACATTATTGTGCTGTCAGCATGTTATTCATGCCTTAATTTTCAGCAATTATTTGATCTTTACAAGCTCCAAAGTGAGCTTTGCCATTGACAATCAGCATGTTGGTCTGTTAAAGCATTTCCAACAAAGATCTCTAAATATGTAAATTTACGGATCCGATCATAAAGCTGCGATTTAAGGCCGCATGAGGCTGGGAGAGGGGTGGCGGCCGGGAGAGAAGAGGAGCTCAACTATCCCCGCCATGTCCCATTTTGACAACTCGTGCTTCTTTCGGGATCTGTCAAGAAGCACATGACTCCCTTTGTTAGAGCATTAGCATGTTAATGACAATTATAGCATGTTGGTCTGTTAAAGCATCTCCATTTGATGCTAATGACAATTATAGCATGTTAGAGCATCCATCAGGCTAGAACATTAGCATCAAGACTACTCCCTCTGTCAACAAGCACATGACGCGGCGGTACATGCTGGACTCGCGCTCTGACATCGACGAAACTGCGACGGACACGACGAGCGCTCCTTCCCTGTCACCCGCGGTGGCCAGACTTTTTGGCCACACGGCAAACCACGATAGTGTCGACTGACACGTCCACGCCGGCTCTCTTCCCGGAACCAATGGGTAAAGCTTCGAGTTCGACACCACGAGCGCGGTGCTGGTGCCCGCGTCAGAGCGGTACACACTGGTGGACGCGACTGCTCTCAGCCACACACACTGGCCTGGCAACGATAAAAAATAAGGCTGGCGAGCTCGCGGGCCCAGAGGTCAGAGACATCCGTACGTACTGTACGGTAGCTCTCCGCCGGGCCGCACGCACGCCGGCGACGGGACCCACCCACGCACGAACGTACAGCACCCCGGAGCCGAACGCAACGGCGGAGCTGGCTGCCGACCCTGCTCCGCTCGATTTGAAAGCACGAGCTGGGTGAGGTGAGCGACGCACGGCAAGATTTCAATGCGCAGGCGGGCGGGCCGCCGTGTGGTGTGGTGCTGCTGCTGCGACGCCGACGCGACACTGCGAGCCGGTGGAGCATAGCATCGCATCGCAGGAGTAGGCACCGACGGCAGCTGCGTCAGTCTCGTTTCAATGCTCGTCACGCGCCGGGGATGTGCCCGTTGCAGCCGGCGCGCGCCGACGGCCACGCATGGCAGGCAGACGACGAGGTGTTTGTTGCGAGCCAAAGCCACCGTAGAAACAGAACCAGCGGTGCCGTGCATCAGTGCCCTCTGAACCGTGGTCCTGCAACGCGCCGGAACGCCCCCTTGCCGCTTGCCGGCCGGCCCGGCCGACAGCGACGCCACTAGCGACGGGGCCCGCTCCTGCCGCCGCGGGACCTCCGACGACGTGGACAGGAGTGTGCGGAAGTGGGCCCCTGCTGGCCTGCTCGCACGCCCATCCACGGCTAGAAACGGCCCGCTGACGTGCGCCGCTCCGGCCGGCAGCCGCGGCCGCGCCTGCGCTGCAGTAGTCAGAGGGAGGGGGCGGGGGCAAAAGCAAAGAGAGCAGGACGCCGCAGTGCGGTTGCCGCCCTCGCGGTTTGCGTGGCGAGCTCCAGATGGGCCTGTGGCCTGTGTGGGCTTCGCGACTGCCTGCTCGCCGGCACATGCTCCGCACGGACCACGGGCGTCCGCCGCGGCCCCGTGTCCGTGTTTTCTTCCCCCTGGCCCGTCTCGCGTCTTCTCCAGTCCTCCTTCGCAGGGTGTAATCCTCACGCTTGAGTGTACCTGCGAGCTGATTAATTTGAGCGTTCCGTACTTTAATGTTACCGTTGAGGTTCTCTACGTTAGGGCGTGGAGCTGTGGACAATGCTGGCTGAGTCCTCAATGGATTTAAGCTACGCCCAACGATTTAGTATTACTTACCTTATGAACGAGCTTACTGTAACATTCAGGAATTGTTACAGTAGCTTCAGTAGCACCTGAGGTCCTGGGTTCAACTCCCGACGGGAGCAAATTTTTTCCCCCGCAAAAACGAGCTTACTGTAACATTCAGGAATGGCGTCTTGTGTCAGAGATCGATACGAAGAAGCAAGGAGAGCAACAATCCAGCCATTCCATCTCTCTTTCAAGCAACTGAAAACCTGCCTCGGACGCAGCGCATCTCAATTCATGTTGGAAAAGTTCACACGCTTCAAAGAGCAACAGAGTAGCCGTTCCGACGAAGAATCCATATGACAACCACATCCTACTCAGATCGAGCGAGTGAAAAATGAAACAGTAAATCGCGGAGCAGGCATCAGCGACTTTCACCAAAGCTACTCCCGACACGGGACATGGCGCGCTGCTGCAACCAGGCCAATATACTGGCTGCACCTCCCCGTCACCAGATCACTCATGACTGAGTCACGCTGGACCGCATGCCCCCCGAGATGGCATCATACGAGGTTCCCCCGCACTCTCCTGCGCGGCAGCGGCAAGGTGGTACAGAGCGGCGCGGGCGTCCACGTGAATCCCCTGCGGCACTGCAGCGGGGGCCATGCGTGATTGTGATCTGCAGCAACGGCAAGGAACGGCGCAGTCCTGCCGGCCGGGGCAGTGGCAGGCGACGGATCTGATCAAAGCGCCTTCGCCCGTAAAACCACTCCACGCGACGGACGGACGAGTATGGCCGTTGGTTGGCTTAGCATGAGGCCGGAAATGTTTGGTTGGGCCGAGTCGCGTTCAGAAGTTCAGCGATGTGTATAGGCTGAAAATGGGGATAGGCTCCGACGGCCCGTAAGAACTGGCTCTGGGCTGATGATATGGGAATTGTGCTGTTCTGTTTCATCAGTTAGCCTTTAGCATTTTCTTAAGAAAACAGAGCATTACAATACTGGAAGAACATTTCGATACTGAGAGCTGGCTTCATGTTGGCCAAATTACAACTTGACCCAAGCGATGGTAGGTGGATTTGGTACCCATTTCCTTTCTTTTTTTCCAAACTAGTAGTAGTACCATAGCCAACCAGTCGTAGTTCTGAGTGGAAGCACACTGCACACTCGATCCGTGACATGGAAAATTTATCTTTGTTGTATATTTAAGGAAGCATATTGAGTTACACAATTATTCAGCTATAGACCCAAAGACGACACACACAACGCAAGCTCGTATGGAAACACACTAGTAGTATACGAAGTAAACACACCAGGAACTCGCACAGCTCGTGGGCACTGAACAGCGACGTACGCAAAGTGTATAATAATGGACATTGAAGAAGCGCGCGCGCGCGCGCGCGCATCGATCGATCAAGCCTCGGCGTAGAGGTGTGCGGGGAGCTTGGGCTCGACGACGGCCTCGAGCGGGAACTTGCGGGGCGTGGACAGCCCGAAGATCTCCTCCATGCTCAGCTCCTCCTTGGTGACGCCGTGCGGCAGCTTCCACTCGAAGCCGTGGAGCAGGTTGGCGAGGCTGACCTGGATCACCTTGAGCCCGAGGCTGTAGCCGGGGCACATCCGGCGGCCGGAGCCGAACGGCAGCAGCTCGTAGTCCTGCCCCTTCACGTCGATCCTGCTGCCGAGGAAGCGCTCCGGCTGGAACTCCTCGGGCGCGTCCCACAGCTCGGGGTCGCGGCCGATGGACCACACGCTGACCAGCACGCGCGTGCCGGCGGGGATGTCGTACCCGGCCACGGACGTGTCCTCGCGGGAGAGGCGGGGCACCAGCAGGGGCGCGACTGGGTGGAGCCGCATGGTCTCCTTGACGATGGCGTCCACGTAGGGGAGGTTGGGCATGTCCTTCTCCGTCACCCAGCGGCCGCGCCCGATCACGCGGTCCAGCTCCTCGGTGGCCTTGGCGATGACCTCGGGCTTCTTCAGGAGCTCCGAGATGGCCCACTCAACCGTGACCGCCGAGCTCTCCGTGCCGCCGGCGATAAGGTCCTGCACGTGCCACATCCATTTGGAGATGTTAGGTAGGAGTATTGAAATGACTTCAAGATGATAAGAAAAAAAGGACAGGAAAAAAGGGTGAAAATAACTAATCATGGAGGTTCGATTGAACATCTGAGTGCAACGTTTCCATTTCTGTACCGTCCAATGTTCAGTTAAACTAAAGGATGCTACTGTCGCCGTCTATTGGTGCATTTGGTGGAAGGTACTATATCAACTTCTGCAGTGACCGACGCCTCACACGGTCACACACACAGACACGAGTGGTCCACGGATCCGAAGGTTGTTTATGCAGACAATTCAACAGACTAACAGTTGTATACTGAAGGAAAGATTATTTTGGAACACAGGCTACAAACTGACAACGTGTGGCGAACATTTTCTGTAGACTCTGACGAGATGAACTAATCAATGGAGATCGATAAGGTTTAACAATGTGTCTGTTTTGGCCCATCAGAAAACGACAGCCTGACCACATGTGGAATCATCTTATCTTCATAACAAAATTGTTTATCGTCTCTGTCAGCTGAAATTTGTTAAAGCTGGACGCGGTAGTAGCTAAGCAAATTTTGATTCTAAAAAACTACTATTCAATTTGTTCAGTTAGCTGATGAGTTTTTTTGTGACGTGTTAGGTAAGGCCTAATAAAAGAGATTCAAAGATCATCATGTGTTGCATATGTGTATTGCGAGTAAAACAAAACTTAAAGAAGCAGAATCCGGACTATCTGAGCAGAGGAATGCGACAATTAACAGCTGAGACTGAGATTAGTAAGGCAGTAGGAAAAAAAATAAGAAATTCATTGTGGAGACATGATCGAGACTCACCTGCGTGAAAGCCTTGACGCTTTCCCTGTTGAGCTCGACCTCAAGGTTGGGGTCGTCGGCGATCTGCAGCAGCACGTCGACCATGTCCTTGGCCACGAAGCTGTTCCCCTCGCTCAGGCGGCGCTGGTTGTGCTCCTCCACGACGTGCTCCAGGAAGCGGTCGAACATCTTGCTGAGCTTCTTCATCCGCTTGATGTACCCCTGCAGGTCCATCCAGTCGAGCCACGGGATGGAGTCGCCGATGTTGAGCACGCCGTTGAGCAGGAACAGCTCGTCGAGCATCCACTTGAACTCCTCAGGCGTGGTCACCGCCGACCCGCCCACGTCCTTGTCGAGGTACTTCTTCCCCAGCACCATGCGCGTGATCACGTTGAGGCTCACCGTGGACAGGTAGTCCTTGAGCATGACGGCGCCGCCGGTGGCGGACGCGGCGTGCAGGTCGCGAAGCAGCGCGCGCACCTCCTCGGCGCGGATGTACTCGTACGACTCGAGCCGCTTGGCGCTGAAGAGCTCGGTGAGGCACATCTTGCGCGCCTGGCGCCAGTACGCGCCGTACGGGGACCAGGTGATGTCGCGGTAGTTGTAGGTGGTGTACTTGCCGGCGGCGGTCTTGGGCCGGTCCGTGAACACCACGTCGTGGGTCTTGAGGAAGAACTTGGCCATCTCCACCGACGAGCCGACCACCACGGGGAAGGACCCGAACTGGAGCTGCATGAGCGGGCCGTACTTCCTGGAGAGCGCGTGGATGGAGCGGTGCGGGAGCGAGCCCACCAGGTCGAGGTTGCCGATGATCGGCCACGGCTTGGGGCCCGGCGGGAGGTTGTACGCGCGGCGGCTGCGCCGGAGAACGGCCTTCAGGAACAGCACGGTGGCGAGCACCACGCCGAGGAAGGACACCCACGTTGTTGGCAGCTCCATTGCGATCGGGAGCTCGAGCTGAAGGCTGCTGCGATGACGCAGTAGGCTAGGCTGGTGTTGGTGTTTGAGGCCACTGGTCCAGTGACGAGAGTTGAGCTGGTGAGTGAAGCGGGGGCGGAGCGCGCGCTACTTATAGGCGGCGAGGTGGTGGAGCGGTTTTGGAGCGCTTGCAGAAGTTGCAGTGTCACTTGGTGGGAAAGGGCGGGGAAATGAGAGACGACTTGCGCAAAAGAAAACTTGACGAGGGGACGGACGACGCTCAGTCCCCGGGAAACGCGTGCTACGGGTAACTCTTTTCTTTTCAGCTTCTGCAGCAGGGATGCTTCGCAGTTGAAACTCGACTGTCAGGTAATCTGACTCGGGGATTCGGATTGTTGGATTGGGCAGAAGTACAGCGCTCTGTTTCGTTCAGTTTGGCGTGCACCGTTTTACAGATCCATCGGCCATTTCCGTTCAGTTTGTACTATTATCTTTGAAGCTAGCATTTCCGTTTAATTAGACAATGCACTTGTAGTCTGAACGATCAGAATCAGCCAGCCACGCGCATGTCACTCACTGACATAGGCGTATGGACGGACACTCGTGCCATATTTCTTTTCGCATTTCTTCGTTCGGTTCATCATGCACTGGCCCGATCTTGTCTCTGTCGAGGACCACAACACAATCACCAGAAACGCTTGCGGCCACATAGAGTGGCATCGCTGATCGATCGGTATGTCACACCAAAACGGCACGAGAAACAGACCGATCGGGGCTCTTATTTCCCTTCACACGTTCTGCTCAGAATCTAATGAGATCAAAAGCCTTGCCCCTCTCTGCATCGGACCATTCCTAATCAGCATGCACTACGGGGGCATGTTGCTTTCAGCTTCAGTCGCGCCCCGTCGTCACCTGCCTGACGCAATCGGTGAAGCGAGTTCAGGCGATGCGAAACCGCACCGAAACAATGCGGGGGGCACTGATAAGTGATAACATGTCCATGTAACAATCGCGCGGACCAGGTCCAGATCCGCACTTGTTAGATTTGTCCGGGAAGATACACCAGCACTTCGCAGTGAGTTTGCACGCCGAGGTGTGAAAGGGCAACACCAACTCCTCACGACTCGACGGTTGCTGATCTGATGTTATCGACGGGGTCCGCAGCAGGTAACAACTGACGGAAGAGCTGGTTAGAAAAAGAAGCTGCTGCTCCTCGAGGTCCTATTCTCTGAAGGGCGGCAGGTTGCAGTGCTGTAGTGAGCTGAGATTCCGTCACTGATTGCTTCCTTGATTAATGGCTTTGTCGAGTCACGTATTGAATCGCGTGGGGAGTTGCTAGGACAGCGCCGAGAAACACATTTGGCCTGCTAGTATCTGAGTATTGGTCCCGCGGACTGACTGACCATTTGAAAGGGTTGACTGACCGGGGACTGACCACGAGCTCGAGCTGACGACTAGGCGTGTCCGTTTCCGTGGAGTTGGCCTTTGGCGACAGCGATGGGTTTGCCGTGGATGTCACAATTAGAACCGAGTGCAGTTGGTGGGAGAGCTAGACTTGACCTTCACACAGGTCTTTCTCATTTCCTTTTATCTTTTGAGAAGGGCCTTTGGTCATGTTTCTCGAGCACGCGAAATTACTGCCGGAGTTTGTGGTTATCGCCATGGTGTTTCCACTAATCTTCGCAACTTCCTCGTAAGAGGACCAGATTGCTGGCGAAATTGCGAAGTTGTAAGAGCTAGCACCTCAAAATCTTGGCCTGCAACGACGATAGACGTCAAACACAAACAGCTACTAGTACTGAGGAGTGAGGACGATAGCCATCACCGCGAAGATAGCTCGCGACTCACGCGTGCGTGGCGCGCATCACGCCATCGCCTGCCGCATGTGTGAATGCGACCGTCGATAATGGCTCCGTTCGGCAGGAGGAATTTCAGCCTGCTGGTGCTGCTGCTGGTGCTACAGTAAACGTATTTGCTATAGTGTTAGATTCCTCCGCTACAGTGTCTCTCTCACTATTCAAACTGCAACTGCAACTGCATCCTCCAACCGAACACCCCGAATGTATTCATGTGTGCTGCTGGTCTTGGACGCGGACGTGATATCCGTCACCAGCCGCCACACTGCCGAGCCCGTTTTGATGGGCCTTCGGATATCCACGGGACCACGGCAGGCCTACTTGCCGTCCGTCCCCACGGTTTCTACCGCAACCCTGGACGACCGGATTTGCATTCACTTTTCTGGTGGGTTGCAAGGATGTACCATTAATCTGCGCAATGTTCGATTACGCCTAATATCCGGCCCGCGTCGTCGGATGTTAGGCGTTAATCAGCTCCTCAGTGGCCTTGGCGAAGGTCCTCAGGAGCTGGACCGCGTCGTCGGCCGAGACCTCTGGGTCACGGAACAGGACCTCGCTCATCTCCTCTACGTCGAGGCGATCGTCAAGGAGACCATGCGCCTGCACATAGTCGCGCCCGTGCTATCGCCCCGGTTATCTCGAGAGGACACCTCCGTGGCCGGGTACGCCATCCCCGCGGGCACGATGGTGCTCGTCAACGTGTGGACCATCAGCCGCGATCCCGCGTTGTGGGACGCGCCGGAGGAGTTCCGGCCGGAGCGGTTCGTCGGGAGAAAGATTGATGTGAAGGGACACGACTTCGAGCTGCTGCCGTTCGGGTCCGGCTGCCGGATGTGCCCCGGGTACGTCCTCGGGCTCAAGGTGATCCAGGTGAGCCTCGCCAACCTGCTCCACGGCTTCGAGTGGAAGCTGCTACACGGCGTCACCAAGGAGGGGCTGAGCATGGAGGAGATATTCGGTCTGTCCACGCCGCGCAAGTTCCCGC
The DNA here is from genome assembly GCA_012490785.1 of Eragrostis nindensis. Classification (NCBI taxonomy): domain Eukaryota; kingdom Viridiplantae; phylum Streptophyta; class Magnoliopsida; order Poales; family Poaceae; genus Eragrostis; species Eragrostis nindensis. The sequence goes on from JAAXCT010001234.1 coordinate 193,915, forward strand.
TCCAAGCCGTCGTCGAGCCAAAGCTGCCGGCGCACCTTTATACGGCTTGATGATGACCAGGACTAATCTATGTGTGTGTGTGTTTTTTTTTTAGATCAAACTCATCTATGTGTGTGTGAACGCAAATTTCTGTTTCCACAAAATTCTGCTTGAAGTGCATGTCTCCGTGAGGCCCATACAAAGTCCCATTATTCTGCCCCACAACTCTGACAAGGCACGTTTACATCGTCGCATCACGCATGTACCTTTATGCAAAAAATTGATGTTGTAATGTATTTTTGCATTGAGATAAAAAAATTATAACAACATTTTCTTGGTATAGTGTCCTAAAAAAAAATCGTAATGTGCTTTTTTTTCTTGCCAAGTAAATGCAGATTCATAAACACCCACGAGTACTCACACCCTATTAACACAAAGACACACACACACACAATTCAACACGTATGTACTTTTCATTGTTGCTTTCTAAGCTAAACCTTTGAGGCAACTACACAGTATTAAAATAACTACCACGTGGAACAACGCGGATGCAGACTCGATTGCGATTAATCCAGATGAAGCTAATGGAGTAACGTATGAGCTAATCAAGCAAAGATGAAATCTGATGAAGGCAACCAATGAACGCTATGCAATATAAGGAGTAAAAGGGACAGCAGAAATGCTGAGGTTTCGTGCTACAGTTCTTGAACTTTTATTCACACAGAAATACGTGGCTCAAGAATTCAGAGTGAACCATCCACAGCAGTATAAAGGACTAGTTGCCTCCTTGTCCTCCTTTAAATATCCTCTGTCAGCTAGAGCCGGCACTTGTGCGCGCGATTCTAATGGAGTTTCCACCATGGGCAGCGTACCTTGGCCTGGTGCTCATCTCGGTGCTCTTCCTCAAGACCGTCCTTTCCCGCAGCCGCCGAGCGTACAACCTCCCACCGGGTCCCAAGCCCTGGCCGATCATCGGCAACCTCAACCTCTTGGGCGAGCTGCCGCACCAATCCATCCACGCCCTCTCCAAGCGCTACGGCCCGCTCATGCAGCTCCTTTTCGGGTCCGTGCCCGTCGTCATCGGCGCTTCGGCCGAGATGGCCAAGTTCTTCCTCAAGACGCACGACGCGGCGTTCACCGACCGCCCGAGGTTTTCCGTCGGCAAGTACACCGCGTACGACTGCACCAACATGCTGTGGTCGCCCTACGGCGCGTACCTGCGCCAGGCGCGCAGGTTCTGCGTCGCCGAGCTCTTCAGCGCCAAGCGGCTCGAGTCCTTCGCGCACATCCGCGACGAGGAGGTGCGCGCGACGCTGCGAGACCTGCGCGCTGCGTCGTCGAGGCGCGCCGTGCGGCTCAGGGACTACCTGCAGATGCTGACGCTCGGGGTGATCTCGCGCATCGTTCTCGGGAAGAAGTACGTGGAAGAGGAGGCGGCCGCCGAGGCAGGGGCATCGCCGCCGGCGATGAGACCCGGCGAGTTCAGGGAGATTGTGGACGAGTTCTTCGTGCTCAGTGGCGCGTTTAACATCGGTGATTACGTCCCTTGGCTGGACTGGCTCGACCTGCAGGGGTACGTTCGGAGGATGAAGAAAAACGGCAAGATGTTCGATCGGTTTCTGGAGCGTATCCTCGACGAGCACAACGTGATAAAAATGGGATGGTTACTCTCATTGAGAGAGGATGGCAAACTCAGGTTGGGGAAATTTTCTGGTTTTCTTGTTGCTGAAACTAAACTGCCATGCCTTCTCAAGCACTGGCGATACATACTTATAGCTGCCAGGCAGCCAAAGCATATGCTAGATGCTAGTCTATCCTATTGTCCTCACCAGGACACAACTGACTGTCCTCACTAGGACGTTGGTCCTCACCAGGACACAACTGACTGTCCTCACTAGGACAACTAGATGCTAGTCAAGAGGTGCTGCAGGAGATGCTGTCCTGGCAGCAAGACCAAAGACCAAAGATCACAGACCACAACGACCAAAGACCAAAGTACAATGACTTATCCTATCATTCTCCCCCTAAGTCTTGTGCGTCGTCTTCAGTTGAACCATCCCGATTCTGGAGCGAAGCTCAAGGAACTTGATCCTCCCAAGAGGCTTGGTGAGCAGATCCGCAAGCTGATCATTGGTGTTGATGTGGCTTGCCCTGATGCTTCCTTCTGCCAGGCAGTCTCGGATGAAGTGATACCTCACCCGGATGTGCTTGCTCCGTTCATGGAAAACGGGATTCTTCGCCAGAGCCAAAGCGGAGCTGCTGTCCACTCTGAGCTCCACTGCTCCAGCATCTCTGCCAAGAAGATCGCCGAGCAGTCTAGCCAGCCAGAGCGCCTGAGTTGAAGCGGTGGAGGCCGCTATGTACTCAGCCTCGCAGCTGGACATTGCCACCACCTGCTGCTTGACCGACTGCCAGCTGACAAGGCACTTGCCAAGGAAGAAGAGAATCCCGCTCGTGCTTTTGCTGGTGTCGACGTCGCCGGCGTGGTCGCTGTCGCTGTACCCGATGAAGTGAGCCCCTCCAGGGCACCTCGGGTAGTGGAGACCATGATCGAGAGTCCCCGCAACATAGCGGATGATCCTCTTCACAGCTTGCTGGTGCTCCGTCGTCGGTCGCTGCATGAACCGACTCACGTAGCCAACGGAGAACGCCACGTCCGGTCGTGTGTGGGCGAGATAGCGAAGGCTCCCCACAAGACGCCGGTACTGCGTGGCATCCACCTCCTCCGCCGTGCTGTCACGGCTCAGCTTCAGCCGCTCCTCCATCGGAGTGAGGGCTGGGTTGCAATCGGTGAGCCCAGCCAGCTCAACGACGCGCTTGGCGTAGGCGGTCTGTCGAAGCGTGATCCTGGAGTCGTCCTGGTTCACCTCGATCCCCAGGTAGAAGGAGAGAGGCCCCAGTCACTCATCTCGAACGTGGCCTTCATGTCCTCCTTGAACGCGGCGACCTCCGCATCCTTGGTTCCGGTGATCACCAAGTCGTCGACGTAGACACCCACCAGCAAAACACTTCCTCCAGTGCCCCGCCGGTAGATGGCCGCCTCGTGCGGGCTTTGCTCGAAGCCCATCTTCTTGAGGGTGGAATCCAGCTTGGCATTCCACGCCCTCGGCGCCTGCCGCAAGCCGTAGAGGGCCTTGCGCAGGTGCAGCACCTTGCCCTCCTTGCCAGGGACCACAAACCCCGGCGGCTGGTGCACGTAGACCTCCTCCTTCAAATCGCCGTTCAGGAACGCCGACTTGACATCCATGTGGTGGACCCGCCAGCCCTCCTGGGCCGCCAGTGCAAGGAGGAGTCGCACGGACTCCATCCGTGCTACGGGAGCGAAGGCATCGTCGAAGTCGATCCCCTCCTGCTGCATGAACCCGCGCGCCACCAAGCGAGCCTTGTGCTTGACGATAGCACCGGCTTCGTTCCTCTTCAGCTTGAACACCCACTTAAGAGTGATCGCGTGGTGACCACGAGGGAGATCAGCAAGCTCCCAGGTGCGGTTCTTCTCAACCGCATCCATCTCCATCTTCATCGCGGCACGCCATGCCGCGTGCTTCTCGGCCTCTGCAAAAGACCGAGGCTCACCGTCGTCGCACGCAAGGTGCAGCTGTGCCTCCAGGTCGCGAGGCGCCGGTCCCGGTACTGGCTGGTCGCCGAGAAGGCCCTCCACCGTACGATACCGCAACGGCTCACCATCGTGGTACGCGTCGATGCGCTCCTCGTCATGAGAGAGAGGAGTGGCGAGCTCCACCGGGCTGTGCTCGACACGTGCTGGTGCTGAAGTAGACGGGCCCGGAGAAGCGACTGTCTGCGCTGGAGTGCGCGGGGACGCCGGTGTAGCAGGCGCCGGAGTCGGTGGAGGCTCCGGAACTGGGGTAGGCACGCTCGGTGAAGGAGAGCTGCCCACTCCCCCAGCTCCCTCGACGTGGATGTACTCGATGGTGAAGTCGTCGTACGTCGGAGACGAGCCGTCGTCCACCGCCTTGCCCCACGCCCATCCTCGGCCCTCGTCGAACACCACGTCACGCGCCGTGCGCACACGCTGTGTCTCTGGGTCGAGGATGCGGTAGGCCTTCGAGCCCTCTGCGTAGCCGATGAACACTCCCGGAGTGCTCCTGTCGTCGAGCTTGCCGACATGGCCCAGCTCCTTGGCGAACGCGAGGCAGCCAAAAGTCCGTAGATGGGAGACCGCCGGCTTACGCCCATGCCAGGCCTCGTACGGCGTCATGCCGTTGAGCGCCTTGGTAGGCGAGCGGTTGAGGATGTATGCAGCTGTCGCCACAGCCTCTCCCCAGAAGATAGCCGGCATCCCCCTCTGCTTGAGGAGGGCCCGAGCCATGCTCACAACCGTCTGGTTGCGCCGCTCGACGACGCCGTTCTGCTGTGGACTGTACGGCGCGGAGTAGTGGCGCTGAATGCCCTCATCCGCGCAGTACGACGCGAACTCAGCCGCCGTGAACTCGCCACCGTTGTCGGTGCGCAGCACGCGCAGCTTGCGGCCGCACTCCGCCTCCGCAGCAGCCTGCGCGCGCCTGATGGCGTCCGCAGCCTCTCCCTTGCTGCCGAGAACCACCACCCACATGTAGCGGGAGAGGTCGTCGACCAGCAACAGGAAGTAGCGCCGTCCTCCTGGTGTAGCCGGTGTCACCGGCCCACACAAGTCCCCGTGGACGAGCTCAAGCCGCTCCTTGGCTCGGAAGCTCGTCTCCCGCGGGAAGGGAAACCGCCTCTGCTTTGTCAGCACACAGACGTCGCAGAACTGCTCCACATGGTCAAGGCACGGCAGGCCTCGCACCATCTCCTTGGCACTGAGCCGCTTCAGGGCCTCAAAGTTGAGGTGCCCAAAACGCTCGTGCCACTGCCACGCCTCGTCCTCCCGACGAGCAGCAAGGCAGAGGGGTTGTGACACCTGCGCATGAAGAACATAGAGGCGATTCGCGCCCCTGGTTACCTTGGCGATGAGGCGTTGATGGCGATCCCAGATCCTCATGACCCCATCCTTGACCTCCATGCGCGAACCGTTCTCATCCAGCTGTCCCAAGCTGATGATGGAGTTCCTCAACGCGGGGATGTAGTAGACTCCAGTGAGCATCCTATGCTCACCAGACTTGGCGGAGAAGATGACGGAGCCGACGCCCTTGATCTCCACACCAGAGGCGTCCCCAAACTTGACGGTGCCCCGGATGCTGGAGTCGAGCTCGGCGAAGAACTCCCGCCGCCCGGTCATGTGATGGGTGGCACCGGTGTCGAGGCACCACCCGTCAGCCTTGTCGTTGTCGGAGCCGTCGCCGAGGAAGGCTCGTGCCTTCGACTCGTCGAGGTGGAGGAAGACCGATGCCTCTGGAGGTGGCTCGATGCTTGCGTGTGCTAGGAGCAGAGCTGACTCGTCCTCCACAGTAGCTTGCGCCAGGTTGGCCTGACCGCGTCGTGGCTGACGACAGTCCCTGGCCCAATGGCCAAGCTTGCCACAGTTGTGGCATGAGTCGTCCTTGGCCGCCTTGGACTTGCCGGCGGCACCACCCTGGGCGCCTCCGCGAGCATCACCCTCAGCGCGCCCTTGCGCCCTGGCCTGGGCGCCTCCTTTCCCCTTGTGCGACTTGCCGCGCTTGCGGCTGCCTGTCGAGGAGGAAGGCTCCCCCTTCTTCCCGTCACCCTGGCTGGCCTCCCACTGCTCCCGAGTGAGAAGGAGCTTCCCGCCAATGGTGACGGGCCCCGACTGCGGCTGTGGCTCGTCGTCGTCGACCACCTTGATGCGACCGATCGCCTCCTCGATCGACATCACAGAGAGGTCCAGCAGGGACTCGATTGAGCGAGCGATCTGCTTGTACTTGGCGGGGATGCAGCGAAAGAGCTTCTCAACAGCTCTCCCCTCGTCGTAGTCATCGTCGCCGTACTGCATCAATTTCTGCAACAGAGTGTTGAGACGGAGGGCAAAATCATCAAGGTCCTCACCTGGCTTGAAGGCCAGGTTCTCCCACTCCTTGCGAAGTGACTGCAGTGTGGACTTGCGGGCGCGGTCGCTGCCAATGCGTGCTGCAGCAATGGCGTCCCAAGCCTCCTTAGCAGTCCGCTTCTTGGAAAGCGAGAACTGCATCTCGGACGGGACTGCAGCGATGAGAGCGTCCAGCGCCCGTCGATCATCGTCGTAGTCGACGTCGCCGTACCTCACCGCCTCCCACATGTGCCGCACCTGGAGCCTCACCCTCATCACCGCAGCCCACTCGACGTAGTTGGTCTTGGTGAGGGTAGGCCACCCACCGCCATGGCCGATGTCCCTGACAACAGCCTGGACTCGGCGGTGATCACGGTACCGGTCTGGAGAGGGAGAGTCGCGCTGCCTGTGAAGGCCGCGATCCCTGTCGACCCGACCGCCGCCGGGAGCGCGACCGCCGCGCCCATCCTCGCCGGGAGGGCTGCCAGCGCGCCCGCGCCCGTCGGGGCTGTCCCTGCTGGGAGCGCGGCTGTTGCGCGCACGCTCCCCTGGAGCGCCGCCAGCCCGCCCACGCCCGTCTGTCTGGGCCCCGCCACCACGCCCGTGGGGGTGCGCGGCTGCCCACTGCTCCGTCCTTGCCCTCGCCGCTCGCCCCTGCTCTCGTCGACACTACTGCCGCCGGAGATCGAGCTGCCGGCGCTACTGCCGCGCAGTACAGCAAGCTCTGCTGCCGCCGCCGCGCGCTGCTTCCGCCGCCGCCGCTGCATCCACCTCCGCCCTGGCTGCTGCCAGCTCCGCCGCTGCCACCCTTGCCACCCTTGCTGCCGCTGCAGCGGCCTCCGCCGCCGCCCGCTCTCGCTCCTCCTCCGCCGCGGCGCGATCGGCCTCCTGCCGGCGCCGCGCGCTCGAGGCGCCCGAGTGCTGAGGCGGTTCTGCGGACATGGCACGCCACCGGGGGGCTGCTGCGTGGAGAGGAGGCTGCTGACGAACTGCTGCTGGCCTGCACCGGGGAAGAGGGAAGAACAGGAGCGGCCGGTGTTGTTGCTGCCGGCCAGAGGCTCACCGAGCCTTGGGAGGGAGAGGAACAGGAGACGTTTAGGCTGCAGGATAATACGGCTCTGATACCAGATGATAAAAATTGGATGGTTACTCTCATTGAGAGAGGATGGCAAACTCAGGTTGGGGAAATTTTCTGGTTTTCTTGTTGCTGAAACTAAACTGCCATGCCTTCTCAAGCACTGGCGATACATACTTATAGCTGCCAGGCAGCCAAAGCATATGCTAGATGCTAGTCTATCCTATTGTCCTCACCAGGACACAACTGACTGTCCTCACTAGGACGTTGGTCCTCACCAGGACACAATTGACTGTCCTCACTAGGACAACTAGATGCTAGTCAAGAGGTGCTGCAGGAGATGCTGTCCTGGCAGCAAGACCAAAGACCAAAGATCACAGACCACAACGACCAAAGACCAAAGTACAATGACTTATCCTATCACAACGAGCGGCGCCGTCAGAAGGGAGGTTTGTGGCAACAGACTTGTTGGACGTGCTGCTGATGCTGGCTGATGACCCGAACCTTGAGGTTCCGCTCAGCAGGGACAATGTTAAGGCTATCACATAGGTGATCCATAATTTGCGTTCTCGAGAAAAAAAATCATCACAATTTGATTTCTAAATCACAGTAGCCCTAGTCTTAATAAAACCTGTATTAATTAATTACTAGTCCATACTGTCAGGTCATCGGTTGGTTAATCGACTGCAGGCATGATACGGAAAATAATCAGTTAATGCCAAAATCTGATGAGAAACACCGGAAAACATGTTTTGCGACAATTTCAGACCACCATAAATCTCTTGTGGCTGTGACGCAGGACTTGATCATTGGAGCAACAGATACCTCTACAATGACAATAGAGTGGGCGGTCTCAGAGCTCCTCAAGAACCCTGCCGTTTGGGAGTGGGAGGCGGATGTGCCCCGGGTATACGCTCGCCCTGAGGCTTCCTTTGGAAGCACCAGGCTAGGCTACCCAGGGTAGATTTCCAAGACAGGGAAATCCCTGCACGCCGCGGCCCAGGGACGCGCTCCCCTGGCAGGGTAGGCGTGCGTGATGGGCCTTTGGCAGCTAGAGGGTAGAAGCCCGGGGAAAAGTAAAGACTGGACTCTGTAATTCCTAGAAAATAAAAAACGACTCCATATTTTCTGGAAAAATAAAAAATACTCGTAATTTCAAGGAAAAAAGAAAACTTACACAGAAAATTCATGAAAAATCAAAAAACGAGCCCAAAAATTCAGGAAAAATCGAAAAATGACTCCAAAAATTCAGGAATATCGAACAACGACTCCGAAAATTCAGGGAAAATGGAGAAAAGTTCTGACTAACAAATTATCAACATCCCACCAGCTTCGTGAGTGACAAACATCATATACTGCTAACAAACCATGAAACACATCATTTTGCTAGCAAACAAGAGGCATACATCATTTTGCTAGCAAATGAATAGCATCCCACCAGGCATCATTTCAGCGGCTCCAAATACATTACAACACCGGAAATTATTAAATTATAATTTAGAAATTGACTCAGCGAGGTCCATGCTGCTAAGACACCATTTCAACGGCTCCATCAGCTCCAGATACATTACCACAGCGACTCATAGAGGCTCCTGCATTAAAAAGGATCACTAATCAAGAGAAAGGTGACGATCGCCATAGTCGATGAGCTTTAAAAGCAGAGTACTAAAAAGGTTCAGGACAAATTCTTGTTGAGAGTTAACTGATTGTTACTACTAGTACAGCTACTATGCCTATACAGGGATACTTAGCATGCAAGTGAACATAGTAGAGAGCAGTCATTTTTGACATGGCAAATCAAACGTCTATGTATTGAGATATTAACAGTGAAACAAGATGCTAGTAGGACATGGCTGCTAGGAAATCCATTATCTTAGTATATATGCCAATCTGAAACTACATTTTTAACCAAAATGAACTGCAGCCTTCAAACTACTTTTGCAAGTGAATCATTAGTATTTTAGTAATTTCAGGGACTAATCAAAAAGCAAACAAATAGGAACTGCAGTACTCATTATATGCTAACAGTGGGCACAGTGCTCCACCCAATAAACAGAGTACTAGAAGAAAAACAGAGTACAATACCATGCAAATTGCTGACACTCCATCGGACACAGCCACTATTCAGTAAGCACCTCCATCAGCAATGAAGCATAGCTATCACAACTACAAACAAATAATATGGGATGGGTAGCCACTGGTCTGGCATCCTATCAACTATAGACATCATCAACATATGCTAAGAACTGAAAATGGAGTGTCTGAATTTCGGAGAACAAAACAAGTAAATATCTTTTCAGTGAAACCAGAGATAAGTTACAATAGTTGCTTCCATATGCCAAGAACGAGCAGTCGGAAACATCTGCTAAAATAATGAGCAGCATCGTTTTTGCATGGGTATGGATTCACTGTATTTCCTCTCCAACTTTTAAGAACAACAGCCCATGACCAAATAGCCAGAATCGGGGACCGAGAGAACATACAAAGATGGAGAAATTAACTCGCGCTTCTTGCTGTTTCCTGCACCCAGTGTAGTGTGATTGGGCTTACTTGACCTCCTTGACTCCGATCTACAAAGGAAGAGGAAGATCTTGCTCAAAATAATTCTTGAAACCCTATCACAGAAGAGAGAGCCGGAGCGAGGGTGAGGAAGCGAGTGAGAGCTCACCGTGAGGAAGCGAGTGAGAGCTCACCATGAAGCGGTCGTCGAGGTCGTCGGGGGCTTCTTGTTCTCGCAGATCTTGAGGCCGCCTCCCTCGCCTGAGATCCGGAGAAGGCGGCGGGGGGTTCATCGGGGAGAGAGAGAGAGAGAGAGAGAGAGAGAGAGAGAGAGAGAGAGAGAGAGAGAGAGAGAGCTCACCTAGACGACGAGCAGAGGGTAGGATTGATGCCGGCTTCGAGAGTTTCGCGGACTCTTCGGGGAGGAGGAGGCGGCCGTTGCTCGTTCGTCGATGAGGAGGAGGCTGCGGCGTCGTCGGGAGGAGGAGGCAGCCGCAGCGTCGAGGGGAAGGAGGAGGAAGAGGAGGGCGCGGCGGAGGATGCGGTCGCGGCCGCGGCGTTGGCGGCGGGCGTCGCGCGAGCGAGAACGAGAACGAGAGACGGGGAAGAGAGACGGGGTTGGTGGCCAGGAGTCCCACGACTTTGGATTCCTACCCCGTCAAAACCGGCCGTTACCGGGGCGATTCTGCCCTGTCCACGGGCCTTCCAAAGGCTGAGGAATTCAGCCCGGGGTTAACTCCCGCGCGCCCCGCGCGGCCCGGGAAATGGCCGGGTTCCCCGCCGGGAATTGGGCTCCCAAAGGAGGCCTGAAGGTGATGCTGCTGAGCCTCGCCAACCTGCTGCATACCTTCGTGTGGAGGCTTACCGACGGTGTGACCCATGAGGAGCTGTGCATGGACGAGACCTTCCTTCTCGCGACGCCACGCAAGGTCCCCCTCGAGGCCGTCCTCGAGCCCTGCCTGCCGGCTCGCCTCTATACGGGGCCCTGATCGATGTCCGTAGTTCATGGTCTTAATATATGGTCTTCTGTGTTTTCCCAGGCTTTTACATGCTGATGTTGTGTGCCGTGTAGAGTTGAATGATACATTCATACATACTCCGTATACTAGTACGGTGTAACTCAATATACAACAATACGATACAATCGTGGAGCAGAGATGGTTTTTTTTTTTTTTGAACGGAACCGGCACAAGATAGTCCCGTTTTCATTAATTAATTAAAGAAGAAAAAAATACATGAGGAGCCCTGGGAGGCCTCATAGTGGAGCAGAGATGGTCGCCCGGAAAACACAACGTAATCGTTGCTACTTGCTCAAGAACAACATTCTCAAACATGCTTTCCATCACAAAAATACTCATACACAACAATAGGTACTTGGGAGTTCGGACGAAAGTATAACAACCAGAGCCTTCAGAAAATACACCTTCACATGTGTTTTAAATTACCCATTAGTGTCATTATTATATTACCCACTGATGATCTTTGCAAAAAAAAAAAATTACACACTACTGTTATTGTGAAAAAGAACATTACCCAAAATACATCTAGTGCTATCAGGTTATCTCTGAACTGAAATTTCAGCTTAGTGACTGGCCCACTCCATCTTCGTCCAGCGTGTTAAGGTTGTGTTTGTTTCAGCTTTTTCGCTAAATTTGCGGGTTCGTTTTTGAGAGATGCAAAAGTCATATGTTTCTGAAAGTCAGAAGCCAAAAGCACCTTGTCAGGTTGCTTCTGGTTTATGGGTTTGTGCCGCATCCAACTTTTAAATCTCCCAAAAACTAACTCACAAAAGTGACGAAAAGCTGAAACAAACACAACCTAAGTTATGGAGTTGGAGGATGATAACGAGGTTGCAGAAGACTTCTTTATTTGTATCCACAACTGTCAGGCACCAATAAAACATAGTTAGTGATGATTAACACTATGGCCCACCTAACAGTCAGAGAAACACAAGAAGCATCAATTCATCATTTCAGAGCAATCTATCAACCATCCAACCGCTGAGATCTGCTCGCACATTTAAGAACCTTTATTTGAATTAATCTCATTTTGTTCTAAGGGTTGCACTTATTTTAATCTATCAAATTAATATTTGCCGAAGAAAAAAGAGCCACTACGCTTGTTCTCAAGAGTTAAAAATTTACGACAATAATCAGAGAAATAAATTACCCGCAATTGTCATTATGAAAAGAATATCCCAAACTACCCCTTCAGATATGTTTAAAATTACCCATCAATGCGATCAAAGAAAAAAGATAGCCCCAAACAGCCCCCCCCCCCCCCCCCCAATCCCCCCTTTTTTATTTAATTACCCATCATTGTCATTTACAAAAACTTTAAAATATAATTTTATGAATTATCAATTATTTCCTTTATGAAGACAATCAATAAAAAGTAACACTAATAGAAAAGTCTGGTACTAGTCATGTAAATACAATAAAACCTTTAAAATAATACAATACTAATGGGATTGTTGATACTAGCCATGTAAATACACAGGTCACTGTAAAAGGTGAGCCGACCGACTTTAAGGGATACTCAGATTGATGGTAAATCCTCCCAAAAAAAAAAGACTAGGAGTAGGTAAAGTAGCTGCTAATACCCTTTTGCTTTTACAAACAGTAGCTTGTAATACACTGGAGTTCATCACAGTAAAAGGGATTATGGATTATGAAATGCAGTGACACGAAATCGACTTATGTTTTACCGACTAATAAAAAAGCCACCTGTCACATTATTTTATAGTAGATCTATCTTATCAATATTTACTTTTTTTGATAAACATTGTGGCAAATATACAACAACTAAAACAATTTTTTTTTGCAAATCGCAACGCTTACAATAATTAACACGTGGAACTACAGTGCAGACATGGCTACGTTTTGTTCGGCGTGAAGCTGGTGGTGGGGTAACGAAAAATCTGGTCAAGCCAACATCAAATCTGATGAAGGCAAGTCGACAACCAATTGAGTAAAGGTACTGTTGACATGTTGCGTTTAAAAAATTTAGAACGTGCTGAGGTCGTCTTTTTCACGTGTTGTATCAAGATATTGACTCGAGAACTGAAGAATCGTAGCCAAGCTATGCAGATCAGTGTTGGAGTTGTAACTTGTAAGTACCAGCTCAACTCCTTTTAAGTTCACTACCCTCTCATCAGCTCGAACCGTCACAAGTGCAAAATCCTAAATGGAGCTACCAACATGGGCATCGTGCCTCATTGTCGTGCTTGCAACGACGCTCTTCCTCAGAACCATCCTTCCGCGCGGCCGCCGAGCATACAACCTCCCGCCAGGCCCCAAGCCGTGGCCGATCATCGGCAACCTCAACCTCATGGGCGAGTTGCCGCACCGCTCCATCCACGCCCTCTCCAAGCGGTACGGCCCTCTCATGCAGCTCCGGTTCGGGTCCGTGCCCGTCGTCGTCGGCGCGTCCGCCGAGATGGCCAAATTCTTCCTCAAGACCCACGACGCGGCGTTCTCCGACCGGCCGAGGTTCACGGCCGGCAAGTACACAGCGTACAACTACTCCGACGTCCTCCTGGCGCCCTACGGCCCGTACTGGCGCCAGGCGCGCAGGATCTGTGCCACCGAGCTCTTAAGCGCCAGACGGCTGGAGTCGCTCGAGTACATCCGAGACGAGGAGGTGCGCGGGATGCTGCGAAACCTGCGCGGGGTGTCGGGGCGCGCCGTGCGGCTCAGGGACTACCTGCAGACGATGACGCTCGGCGTGATCTCCCGCATGGTTCTGGGCCAGAAGTACGTCGAAGAGGAGGCACCTGGGGAGGGGTTCTCACCGTCGGCAACAACGCCCGCAGAGTTCATGGAGATGGTGAACGAGTTCCTCATGCTTAACGGTGTGTTTAACATCGGTGATTTTGTCCCGTGGCTGGATTGGCTGGACCTGCAGGGGTACGTTAGGAGGATGAAGAGGATGGGCAAGATGTTCGATCGATTTCTGGAGCATGTCCTGGAAGAGCACAACGAGCGGCGACAGCTGGAGGGAGAGAGATTCGTGGCGAGGGACATGGTGGACGTGCTGCTGCAGCTTGCTGATGATCCGAGCCTCGAGGTCCGGCTCAGCAGGGACAATGTTAAGGCTCTCACACAGGTAAATCTCACAATTTCTTCACCCCAAATCAGTACAAAAAGAATCTTTGAAGGATCCTGTTGTGTGGTCTGGTTTCTCAAGCCGCTTGTGAAATCCGCATGTATCATTAATTCACGTTGCTAGCGATGCAGGACATGCTCATCGGTGCCACCGATACATCCGCCATGACCGTCGAGTGGGCTATCTCTGAGCTCCTCAAGAACCCTGAGCTCCTAGCCAAGGCGACCGAGAGCTGGACAACGTCATCGGCCGCGACCGCCTGGTCGCGGAGAGGGACCTTCCCCATCTCCCCTACATCGAAGCCGTCCTCAAGGAGACCATGCGCCTGCACCCGGCCGCGCCGATGCTGGCGCCGCACCTGTCCCGCGAGGACGCGTCCGTGGGCGGCCACGACATCCCCGCCGGCACGGTGGTGTTCGTCAACGTGTGGGCCATCGGCCGCGACCCCACGCTGTGGGACGCGCCGGAGGAGTTCCGGCCGGACCGATTCGTCGGGAGCAAGATCGACGTCAAGGGCAGGACTTTAAGTTGCTGCCGTTCGGATCGGGGCGGCGGATGTGCCCGGGTACAGCCTCGGGCTGATGGTGATGCTGCTGAGCCTTGCCAACCTGCTTCATGGCTTCGTGTGGAGGCTACCTGATGGCTTGAAGAAGGAGGAGCTGAACATGGAGGAGACATACCTGCTCGCGACGCCGCGCAAGGTCCCACTCGAGGCCGTCGTCAAGCCGAGGCTGCCGGCACATCTGTACACTGGGCCTTGATGTCCTGTCCGTGTACGTGTGTTCACATGCCTGTGAAGTCGAATAGGAGTACTATGTTACGAGTCCCTATGTTATTGCTTAAAGATGTGGCGTACCTGTTCTCGTTGGTCTTAAGGGTGGTGTTTGTCCAAGTTTATACGAGCTATTGCCCTGTGTATCGTGTAGAGTGGTGTATCTCAACAATAAGATACCTCCTGTGTATCTTTTTACTAGCAACAGCAGGCGCGATTTGGTCCCCCCCCCTGCGGTGAGATCGTCTAGATTGGTGCTTCCGAACAGGATGTAATTTACTACTGTTGGGACTGCATCCGTCCAATCGAGTTTGCAAAATAGATATCGTTTCTCCGAAGGAGCAGACATGTGCTGAATTGTCCCCGGCTGCATTTATTTACTGGGTCTCATGTGTGCACGCATGTACAGTACAAATTATTTTTGACTTATATATTATAGAGATAATAAAGTAAGCTTGTTTATCCGCGGCTGATACTATAAAATTGATAATACAGCCTTATGCAATTCTGAAGCACGAAGCTGAGAAATATCATCCAAACTCGAATAATTATCGACGGGTGCCTAGCTTCGCCCGAACGCAGGATTCTTCCGGCCGTCGGAACACTCCCGTCATCACCGCCGGCGCGGCCAAATACCGATATCATTAACGCACGTGCTACATCGCCCAGGTGTACGATATCGGGCTCCGGACCTCGTGCTCGTCGCTGCTCCACGTCAGCCAGCCGAAAGCCGCGGGGTCCATGGGTCCCCTGGCGTTCGCGGACCTGAACGTGACGGTGTAACTGAGCTTGTCCCCGGCACTCTTGAACACGAGCCTCGCCGGCTTGACGCTCACGCTGATGTCGCTGGGGCCGGTCCCTTGACGGTGTACGTCCCTCCGGCGTCGGCGACGTTGGTCAGCTCGCGGCGGTACTTGACGGTGCTCCGCGACGACCTCCGGCCGAACACGACGGAGAAGGACGGGTAGTTGAGGTCCCCGGGGCTGGACAGCTTGCGCGTGCACGTCACGTTCGGCGCCGCGGAGATGGCCTGGATCTGCCGCGGCGAGACGCCGACGGTGCAGAGGAAGGCGACGTAGTCGTCGGCGGAGGCGTCGTAGACGAGGCCCGGGGAGAGGGCCTTGACGGGGTCCACGTGGCCGGCGCCGAAGGCCCATGGCGTGGCCGTGGCGTTGGTGGCGGCGTCGAGGAGCGGCGAGTCGGTGTTGTCGACGGTGTAGGCGGTGGTCATGAGCGCCGACTTGATGGCGCTTGGGCTCCAGTCCGGGTGCGCCGCCTTCACGAACGCCGCCAGGCCGCTGATGTGCGGGCACGACATGGATGTCCCTGCATCGCCGAATGCGTGGTGTCAGAATTGCGTGCGGATAAGCCTGTCGGTGTCGAGCATATCATAATTTTGGTTTCGATTGCCGGCGTATCATAGTTTTGATGCATGCAACTGCACTCGAAAGCTGACGGCATCATGGCCAAAAAGGAATGCGGCTGCTGCTAA